>RJWJ010001370.1:85164-137103 GCA_004363605.1 Indri indri | reverse complement strand
TTTTAGTTGTCCAGATAATTTCTTTCTATTTTTTTAGTAGAGACAGGGTCTCGCTTTTGCTCACACTGGTCTTGAACTCCTGAGCTCAAACAATCCACCCTCCTCGGCCTCCCAGAGTGCTAGGATTACAGGTGTGAGCCACCGCACCCAGCCCCAGTTTGTTCTTTTTATTTAAGATTGCTTTGGCTATTCGAGGTCTTCTCTGAATTTTTTTATTTTTGATATAATTTCTTTCATCGATATAAGGTTATTCAAATATCCTATTTTTACCATTGTTAGTAATTTTTACCGTTCAAGAAATATTTATTTTACCTAAGTTGTCCATTTTTTGGCATGAAGTTGTTTGTAACAGTCCCTATTTTCCCTTTAATGCTGTAAGACCTCTAGTGATGAATTCTCCTTTGTTCCTGATATGAGTTATTTGTATCTTTCTTTTTTTTTTCTGATCATCCTCTGCTAGAAGCTAATCAATTGTATTGACCTTTTCAAAGAATCACCTTGTGATTTGATTGATTTTCTCTATCTACTTTCTATTTAATTGCTTTCTGTTCTTATCTTTATTATTCCTTTCCTTCTGTTTACTTTGGGTTTTATTTGCTCTGTCATGTACAATATGCATTGTCTTAAAGAGGAAACATAAATTATGGTTTTTTTATTCTGATAATATTCTTTGTTTGGAGGCTACCTTAATATTAATACGGCCACTCTTGATTAGGTTTTTTCTGGGTATTTTTTTTCATTCTATCAGTTTTAACTTAGGTTTTAATATTTAAAGTAGGTTTCTTACAGGTATCACAGAGTTGAGTATTGCTTTTTTTATCCAATCTGACAATCTTTGACTTTTATTTAGAGACTTTAGGCCATTAACATTTCATAAACTATTGAGATTATTTGGTTTAAATCTATGATCTTGCTCTGTGCTATTTATGTCTGTCTGAATAAGTCGTTTTCTCTCCTCCATTTCTGAAGGATATTTTTGCTTAATATAAAATTCTAGATGAAAAAGTCTTTTTATTTTTCTTTCAGCACTTTTAATCTGCTGTCCTATTGTGTATTGGCTTGTATTGTTTCTGACAAGAAGTCTGATGTCATTGTTACGTTTTTTTCCCTTTTACATAATATAGCATTCTCTTTTCCTCTGGCTATTTTTAAGATCTTTATCATTGATTTTCAGAAATTTGATTAAGATATGGCTTGGAGGACTTTTTTGGTTTTGTTTTTCTGTTTGTGTGATTGCTTGTTAATTTTATAATTTTATGGTTTTTATCAAATTTGGAAGTTCTTCTTCCTTTATTTAATCAAATACTGTTTTTGCCCCCTTCCTTTCTTCATGGATTTCACTTATATATATGTAGACTACTTGAAATGATTCCAAAGATTGCTGAGGCTCTGTTCATTTATTTTACTTTTTTTCACATTTTTCTACTTGCATTTGGGTAGTTTCTATTGCTACATCTTTAATTTCACTAATCATTTATGCTACACTGTTCTCATCTTCTGTTATGTCCACTTGGTAATATTTTGACTTTAGATATTGATTTTTTATGCCTAGAAGTTCCATGTGCTTCTATTTTTTTTAATATTTTTTATTTCTCTCCTCTTTAACTTCAAATTTTTTTTTACAATCCTTGAACATATTTGTTACAATTTTAACAAATATTTGAAGCCATTATATGTTAATTCCATCTTTGTCATTTGTAAGTTTTTTCCTACTGACTTTTTTTCTGGTTTCAGATCACATTTTCTGCTTCCTCACATATCCAGAAATTCTTATTGGATACTAGGAATTGTTGAGAGTCTAAATTTTGTTGTCTTCCATTAAAGTGTGCTTAAGTTTCTTTTGGATCATCTCAATCTTTTTGAGGCTTGTTTTTAAGTTTTTAGGAATGTATAGAGTAACTTTTACTCTAGGGCTAGTGTAGCCTGCTACTAAGGTGTGGGTCTTCTGGGGTCTCTAATGTTTAATGAGGTCTCACCACTTTGGCTAGTTGGAATGCAAATAACTTTCAGTCAAGTAAGATCTCTGGAAATTGCTTATTTTACAGCTCCCTAATAGTTCCTTGCTTGGCCTTGAGGAGTTTTTATCCTCAGCATACATAACTCAGTGTTCAGCAATAGACTCAAATAGACCCCAAGCAGATTTCTGGTGCTTTTTCTGTACAGCTCCCTACTCTTCAGTTACCCTGCGTTACAAACTCCAGCTATCTCAACCTCTCTAATCTCTGGTTTCTATGTCCTCAACACAAGTCCACTGAGTTCTGTTTGGGTTCTCCCTCTCTGTGCTGTCACCCATAAAGTACAGAAGACTAGGGTCATTGTAGGGCCCACATTGCTTATTTACAGTCCTGTACTCCCTGTTGTCCAATCTAAAGACAGTTGTTTAATATATTTTTGTACGATTTTCTAGTGTTTTTGTGGAAGAGCGAGTCTAATTTCAGTTAGTTCGTCATATCTGGAAGTAGAAGTCAAAGACTGGTTTGATTGCTATTTTACTTTAGGCAAAATTGCTTTCTGATTTAAGTAAAATTCACATTAATCTACAAGAGACTTAACCTTCCCCTTCAAAGACCACAATAATCCCCTTTTGTCATTGAACAAACTTTGGAGGAAGAGCAAAGAATAAATGGTCAAAGAAGCCCTATAGTGGTTGTTTTGGCAAGATTTTCATGATAAAATGTTCTCTATCCGGCCGGGCGTGGTGGCTCACGCCTGTAATCCTAGCACTCTGGGAGGCCGAGGCGGGTGGATAGCTCAAGGTCAGGAGTTTGAGACCAGCCTGAGCAAGAGCGAGACCCGGTCTCTACTAAAAATAGAAAGAAATTATTTGGACAACTAAAAATCTATATAGAAAAAATTAACCGGGCATGGTGGCGCATGTCTGTAGTCCCAGCTACTCGGGAGGCTTGAGGCAGTAAGATTGCTTGAGCCCAAGAGCTTGAGGTTGCTGTGAGCTAAGCTGACGCCACGGCACTCTACTCCAGGCGACAGAGTGAGACTCTGTCTCAAAAAAAAAAAAAAAAAAAAAAAATGTTCTCCATCCTTTTCATTTAGCAACAATACCCTGCCTAACCATCCTTCCTCACCTGCATCCTTGGTTTTGGATTCCCCATGTAGGACACTGTGCTCCTACTTTTTTCAAAATGTCTCTCAACAGAGTTTCCTGCCTAATTATCCATCTGTTCAGAGTCCAGCTCCCCATTCAGGGACTATATAGATGGGCTACACTCTATCAGTAGTGAGGAGACTAGTTCAGGGTTTATTGCTCTTTATCAAGGTAACACCTGTTCTTTTCAGCAAACACCTTCTGGAGATAACAGTTCTCCCTTTGTTGTTTAACCCAAAAGAGAACATCTAATCAATCCAGGTAGGAGATCAATCAGTCCTCTTGGCCAATCATTGGGAGTGAAGATTTTAATTAGATGAGGGCTTAAAATAAGTCTCCAGGAAGGTAGTTAATAAAACTGGAGAACTTTTAATAACATTTAGCCAAACTAAATCTCTCTCCTTCTGGTCTCCAGAAGTGCAATAAAAGGAAGCATTCAAAACAATTCCTACTTAATTGACCTCTGAGGGATGATGCAGTTATACCCAGCAAGTATTTACAGGTTGTTTTGTTTTGTTTTGTTTTACTATTTTGAGTAATTCATTAAATAGTATGTCTGGAGTTTATTTATTAATTCAAGAAATGTTTATTTCACTCTTACTATGTGTCATGCCCTGTGCTGGCCATTCCCTAGTGATGAATTGATACAGTTCCTGTCCCCAAAGAGCTCACAGTCTCTTGAAGGAGCAAGACATATAATTGGATAATTATAAAATGTGAACTCATTTGATAGAGACCTGCTTAGAGAGCTATAGGAACACAGAAGAGGGATTAATTCTCCATGCCATAGGAAAAGCTTCCCCGAGCAGATACTATTTCAGTAATAGATTGTGGACAATATACCCGAGTTTCTCAGAATTGAGACAGTTTTGAACTGTAAATGCTGTAAGAGACACAAAGAGCAGTAAATTAAACATTATAAAACGAAATGGCTATCTGTGGGTCTTGTGAGGAACTGCTGATTTAAGGCTAAGTGAGGATACCCTCATGCTCAACGCTCAGATCATTATCCGAGAGAAGAGAGCAGATTCAATGTAGTTAAGAGGATGAGGGAGAAGCCAGAACTCTGTTAGAAGGCTGAGTAATGATAGCCAACAAAGGAGAAATACACTTGACTAACAAGCGTATTCTTCATAGAGCAGTAATGCCTAACCTGAGGTCCATAAATGGGCTTCAGATGTATTGGGGGAAATAAACCTCCACATTCCTGAAATTGTCTTCCCATTTTTGGATGTGTGCACATATGCATTTTTCTGGGAAGAGTTTCCATAGTTTTGATCAGTTCACCAAAGCATCATATATGCAGTCCCTAAATGTTAAGAACCACTGTTGCATAGTAACTTATTGTACAATGGCAATGAATTGTTAAAGCGGAAAGACTCAAATTTGAGACTTGGGTCCTCCAAATACTAGCTGTGTGACCGTGAACATGTCCCTTTATCCCTCTGTGCCTAAATCCATCATCTGCCTACTTTGTGGAATTATTGTGAAGGTCAAAGTGTTTTATAAAATGCAAAGTGCTATACTGCTATTATTTATGGAAATAACAATTGACTTAAGTAAATGCAAATAGAATTTGTTAGAAGTTCCTCATTGCCCTTTTAAATACGGCAAATCCACTCTAGAGGTTAATATCTATGTGTATGCATGTGTGTGCATGTGCAAACTTTTAAAAATTTTTCAGGGTTGAAGTTTTCAAAAATATACAAAAAGAGAGAAAAATGGTATAAAGAACTCCCATGCAGTCCTCACTAGTTTTCATAAGGTCAACATATAGCCAGTCTTGTTTCACCTATACCCCCATCTCCTCCCCTTTCTCTTGCTGGATTATTTCAAAGCAAATCCAAGACATCACATTATTTATGTTTCTTAAAAAATAAGGACCCCCTTTTTTTAATAAAATGAATTTACCATTTTTAACATAACAATAATACGATTGTCACATCTAAATGTTACAGTAAGTCTTCAGTATCACCAGTGTTCAAATTTCCCTGGTTGTTTTCTTGAGGCAGGGTCCAAATGAGATTCACACTGAGCCTTTTGTTGCTGGGGCTCCAGAGCTTCACTTGATCCCAACCTTTGCACATCCTCCCAGCTAGGCCCCTAAATGCCCTTCTCCTGAAGCTCAAAACAGGCCAGAGATTACAGCAGCAGTCTCAGCCACCAGCAGGTGGATCCAGAAATTATTTTTGTTGCCATAACCCTTATCAACTAGAGCTCGGCCTGATTTTCCTTTCCACTGCTGCCTTGATTTCTCTGATGAGCTCCTATTTGACTGTTGCTCTCATGACTATCCGTAGTGGTTTTAAAACCCGGCTACAAATTCTCTGATGTTCCTCCCATTGAGAAGTGATGTCTGTGCCCGACTTGAATCCGGATGGGTTTTGACTGCTTTGCTCAATAGAATACAGCAGAAGTAACACAACGATTTATAAGGCCAGGTCGTAAAGGACCAGAGAATATATATCATTTCACCGGAGCAGTCCTCTGTGCTGCAGGGAGGCCCAGACCAGAGGGCGAGGCCACAGGTAGGCATTCCAGTTGACAGTCCCTGTGGAGCCCAGTCTTCATGCTATCTCACTAGTCACCATACCTGTGGTTAAAGAAATTTCCAGATGATTTCAGTCCATAACCATTTGAGTTACTCCAGATGTTTGAGTAGTCCCCATTGAGACCCCAGTTGTTTTAAAGCAAAGCCATCCCACTTAAGTTTAATTAGAAAGTATGCTGTCTGAAATCCTGACCTATAGATCCATTAGCATAATAAAATGGTTTATGCTTTACGACACTAAATTTTGTGGTGGTTTGTTATATGACATTAATAATGACCTTAGTTCTTGCCATGCGTGTTTCCTTGGAGGGCTAAATCCCCCAAACTCCTGCCTCTGTGCACCACACAAAGCATCTGTGATTAGGGAGTCCAGCTAAAGAGATGGACTGAGAGACGTTACCATTCATTACACAGAATTTAATATAATCTTCATTTCTAATAAAGTGACTCACTCTGGCCCTAGGCTGTGTCTGTCATTACTAAGTTCAGAGGGTCTTGATTCAATTTCTCCGGAGAATAAACCTCCAGATGCCTGGCTTTATGAAGGAGCACAGAAGAGTTCAAATACTGTAAATTTCAGTAAGTCCTCTTCATTCAGCCCATCCTCAACCCTGGCCTCCAGTTATCAGTCCTTCCTGGGTCATGCAAAGTAAACTGGCTGCTTTGTTGTTGGCACTCTCTAAGTACCTATATTTTAGCTATCTTTACTCTGCTAAGTTGAAATCACCCATCCATTAGCTTTCTCTCTTCTAAAATATTTGTTGGCATCTCACCTCTGCTGGGAACACTTACCTACTTTTCTCTACCCTTGTATATTTGTACCTTGTTTTATTTATTCTCAAGCTTCTGGCATCTGGAACAGGATCAGGCAAGTGGCTAGAGGGCCAGTCTTGTTTTCTGTACGTGGACTTTAACTCAGTCCCTGCTTCCTTGCCTGCCTTTCATCCTAGCCACACACACTGTCTGCCATTGCTGAGTTAAAGCTTTGTTTGGTTTTGTAGGGGTGAGGGGAAACTACCTTTCCTGTGAAAGTTCACTGAAAGATCAACTCACAATTAAGGCAGATTAATAAGAGAAAGGTTTATTTACCATGACCATGGGGAGAACCACAGAGTGATTACTCAATATCCCAACGAAGTCCAGGTATTGTTATATCCGTTTTTTGGAGGGGAGGGGAAATGAGGAGTACAGGTAATTCTGTTCACGGGTGACAAATGGTGCTGGGGAGGAGAAATGGGTGAGGAGACAGATTGACTTGTAAATGATTCTCTTTGCAAATTAAATTAACCCGAGGGACAGGTATTATATTTAAATGATTTGGGTCAGGTCTGGTTGCATTCTTGATCATTTTTTACTGCAATATACTGAGATAACAGGAAGAGGAAGAGAAGTCAATTCCCCCCTTTGATCTTCTGATTGGGTCAGTCGGATTTATGCAGATAGAGGGAAAGCCCCTTCCAATGCTTTTTGATCTCAAATGGCCTTTAATTCAAAATATTCTTTATACCAAGGAGTCATATTTTGGGGTGAAATTTCTTGAGCTCCTTCAGTTTGTTGTGGACTTTCAAACAAACTTCTTGTTTTCAGCCCTATGCCTCATTCCCACCTTCCATGGTACCTGATAGCTCCAAGTTCTGAGCCTTGCAAGGTGTCCATGGGGGGGATGAGCTTGTTGCTGGTCGGTTTCCCCTTTTGCAGACTGCTCATGATGTGATCTCTTCTACTCTGCTAAGTCACTTATCACTCACCTGCCTCTGTTGATATTCCCATTTTCTTCCTGGGTCTGTTCCTTTTAAGTTTCTTTAGTTTTTGTGAGGTCTTGAAAGGAATAAGATACAAACTTATGTGGTCAATGAATCAAGTTTAATAAAAATTGCCAATGTTTACTTATAAAGTCACCAATGAATAATAAAGTTTTACTTAGATAAAAATCAGGGTTGATATTACAGAAATCACCAATAGCAGTTGCTGTATTATATCACCCTCAGTCTCTAATTTACTTCTTTATTTTTATTGGATTGCAAAGTATAAAGAAACTTCTTATTCATGGAGAAAAATTGTTGCAAATGATAATGTTTTTAAAAGATTGCTTAGCAGTCTTGTGATACTCTTCATTATAATTGATCCAAAAGCTTGAAAGAGGAGCCGCAAGAAATCTTTTTTATACAAAGTTGACTCATGGACAATATCTAACATTGTTCACATTTTGTCCTTTGGTAAGTATTCAGTTTGGAGTGAGTTGATGGGATAATTTCTTCAGCACTACATGATCGGGATCATTATGAGATAGCCAGCAATGCCTTTTAAATCCTCAGGAAGATGCAAATGGAGCACACATGTCCCTCCCTTCTTCCTGAAGACTCACTGAAATGACAATAAGCAAAAACGGGGGGAAAGTCCTCTAAGAGCTGAGAATGGGAGGGAGACATCAACATATGAAAGTCATTGGTAAATTTCCATAAGGCAGAAACTAGATGATATGACACTTGTCGATAAGCAAGAACAGAGGGAGCTCTACCGCTGAGCCGGTCATGGAGAGGCTGAGACAGAGGGGTGGTTAGCCTTGAGAGTGGTACCCACCGAAGTCAGGAGCTGATAACTACCGCAACTTTTTATTGAGCAATTATTCCATGCCAAACACTTACCAGGTGTTGTCCCATTTCATCCTTGCAGCAACCCCAAAAAACAAAATCTATTTCCAATTCATAGCTGAGGAAACTGAGGCACAAAGAAGTTGGCTAGTATGCCCAGGGTTTCACAGCTAAGGCATGAAGCTATGTGTGGAACTCAAGCAATCTAAATCCAGAATCTCATAATTGCTTTGCCATACTTAGGCTGTTTTCAAATGGTTATATTTATTTTGTTTTGCATGTAGCTTTCAAACTTTAAGGTTCACTTTTATCCTTGACATTTTATCTGCATTTTTTAGCTGAAAAATACTGAAAGACTAAATTGTAAAATTGAGTTTGTTCAGCTTACGAAAAGTCAGACAGCACCACAAACTCACAAATGCTAAAACTATCTGTAATATAATTGAATCACAACATGTTACCCATTCATATATTTCTTAAAACTGGCTATTTCTCCATAAAAATGCCATGTACCCAAGGAAAGCTTCTGAATGTTACCTAACATTTAATTGAGTACAGCATTCATGGAGTGCTATGACGTACAGCTGATACAACTTTAAGAGAGGACACATGCCCCCATCTGAATTAAAAAAATACTGGGGTAGAGCTACAAACCTCATATATAACACATTTGCTTTTTTAAAAAGTACAAATATAAAAGCTGTCAGAAAAATTTTATTCCAAAATTTGCTCTAAATGAAGTTAAACTAGGTATCACGAGTAAGCACATAATTTGTGAAGCCCACAGTAGATGCCTCAGGGATGTCCCAGCACCAGGTCACAAGCATCGCTTTTCCCATGGGCATGGGATCCCGGCAGCCATGTCTATACTGCATGATTCAGTGCTCTTGGCCACAGTAAATTAGATCTGCAGTGATACTTGGCTCAATTAGCCAATTGGATTCCCTCTCGTAAGCATTTGGAATTGAGACAGTCTCTGAAGATACATGGACTCATGGGGTGTGTTGTGGCCATACTTTTGGCCACAAGGCCAGAGGAGCATAGAAAGTAAGTCTTCAGAGAAAAGAATGAAGAAACACACAAAGATGAGAAATAGAGAGTCCTACTGTCCTTTGGTACCTGGTTTCAATCCCTTCCTGAGATCTGGCTGCATTCCAGCTCTTGGTCTATGAAAAAGTTTTGAGTCCTTCAAATAAAATTCTCCATTTTTGCTTTAGCTACTTAGGGTTGGTTTCTATTATTTGAAATCATAATCTTAATTTATAGAACCTGTTATGTGTTAAAATTTGTTATGAGTACATGAGGTTGTTTCTTGTTTCTTATTCATTTTTGAAGTACTCAAAATATTTTAAATGAGTTTTTATCATATTTGCAGACTCGCACAGCTTCTGTGGAGCACAGCATGAAAACTTCTAGTCAAAAGCGACTGAAGAATCTGCAAAAGGAATGAAGAGTTCGATCAGTTTGAATTACAAATCTCTCTCCACTGGAAAGGTATAAAAACCAAGCTTCCACTTGGTCAAATTAGCAAGACATTTTGTCTTCTGGAGATGTTTTCTTGTATCTGTTGTTACTTTGGGCTGAATGAAACTCAAACAGGAGCCCTGAAACTCGAAGGCTCTCCCTGCTGTCCTGCAGGCTGTAGCCTCTGGACTTACTGTTCCTGATGTTCCTGCCTCTGCCATGAGAAACCATTTCATCGGTTTCTCCTTATCTGTTGTCCTTGCTGCTATGCAGCTCATTTCTACTTCTTGGGCTTCTTCAGGCCTCCCCACTCCTCAGAGACCATACCCAACTTACTCAGAGCTCTGGAGAGAAGACAAAGCCCTTCCTGCTCCTAGACCTTGGTCTACCAATTATCCCCTGATGATTGATAGTGGGAACATCCCTTTCTTGCAGGGGAAATCCTCTCCCCTCTATAAGGTTTCATAGGGTCCCATGGTCTCAAAAAAATAATCACAAAATAATTCAGCTCATGGTAGATTTTCTCAAATTTGGATTTTTCAGTCATACCCATAATCATCTTCTCATCGTTATTAAGTTGGATCTACTGGCTGATTGGTTGGGATATTAAAAATGCACGAAAAGCACTTTCATTGGTCTCTGATGGCCAGGAAATGCAAGCTCTTTATTAGCAGAGCAAAATTAAGAGGAAAAAAAAAAAAAAAGCAAATATAACAAAACAAAAAGTACTAGGGAAGAAAAGAAAGAGAAACAAGAAAAGGAAGAAAAACAAAAGAGCAAAAACGAACAGACAGACAGTAGGAAATACTGACGACTAAAAGCAGCAGAACGGGTGACAGACCTGAGGCGGGACTGACTTTGACTGACACTGGGGCAGAAGCAGCAGGAGGGTAGAAGTGACTGGAAGAAGAAAAGAGCCTGCCACACGAAGATCACCGAAAGGATTCCGTGACATGGGGCAGCCCTCTTAGATATTTCTGTGCCTTACTGAAAACCTGTGGTCTGGGAGGACGTTTGCTGGAAGGACATGCAACCTGTTAACCCCAGCAGCTCCATCGAGCATGGCAGAACTCAGTTGGTGCCATGCCTGAGGTACCGGAGGGGCTCAGCTTAGTTCAGCTGTCAGTGAAGCATTTGCTGCATGGTCTGTAATAATAATAACATTTGATGGCAAATTATGATGTATAAGGAATTTTTATAATCATGATCTTACTAGATCCTCATAGCTCTGGGGGTTGATAGTTACAGCAGTATTATTATGACATGTTAAAAGTGAGAAAACAAAATGAAAAAAGAAAAAAAAGCTATTTTCAAGCTCTCCTAACTCTGCATCTCACATTTATTTCTCTCCATCAAACAGACTTTCGTTCAATGATTAATTTAGTGGAAGCTCAGCTCTGGAAATCAGGTAACTGCATGGATGTTCCTTCTCTTTATTTAAAAGAGGCGAATAATTAAAACGGAAGTGGATATCAAGGAGTTTTTGATAATAGGATAGGTCCTGTGTCCCATCCTGCTTAGTCCTACATTCGCCTTTGTAGGAAATAATAATGGCCCCATTTACTGAGCACTTACCCAGGCAAATGGGATTAGCATTTTGCATGCCTTTTTGGGGCTTTACATCCATTTTAGCAATGAGGAAACTGGGGCTCAGAGAAGTTAAGTAACTTGCCCAGTGTTACACAGCCAGACAGTGGCCGAGTCTGAAATTGAACCAGGCTCTAACCTGAAGCCTCAGTTTTTAGTCATCATGATTTGTGGCCCCTGTATACAGCACTGTCCTAAGTCTGATGTCAAGTGTTTGTCCTCGAGTTAAGGAAAAGTTAAATTCTTCCCAGCAATCATCACTTTGGAGTACCAGGCAGCATTGTATTTATGGGGGGCAGGGAGTGGAATTTTTCATCAAAGACTGGTTTAAGCTTTTTGACTTTTATTAAACTTTAGTAATCAGGAGAAATTACTGCCCAGAATTAGTCTTTTCACTGAAATTCAGGATGTTTGATTTGTTATTCTACTTTTACTGTGTATGTCCTTGCTAAAGTTCATCTTCATTATTATTATTATATAATTATCTTTATTTACACAAGGCAGAGGGTTTATACTAAAAATAAAAAGCTGTTGGGCAGTAGTTCATTTTCAAAAATACCCATCTAATTTTTATGTATGTATGATGTGATTATATCCATGCTAGATTCTTATAGCATGGTCCCTGTCTTTGTTTTCATCTTCCCTTTCCCTCCCACCACTCCACATCACTTGCCGCTTCTCTTTTCCGGTAGTTGTTGTTCTAACGGTGTTTCCTTTTCCTTATTTTTACTGGTTTGATCAAGCCGCTTTCAGTCCAGTTTTTCCCCTGATATTTTGAAAAGCTCTAGCCTCTTTTCATTTCATGAATGGCTTCCTGCCCTTTCCTGTCCCATGATCACACTCATGTTTTCCTATTTTATTTGAAGAAATGATACCATCTATTTTTCCCGCCCCAGGGTTCTAGTTTTTCAATTTCTCTTCATCTCGGTAAGTTCAACCCTTTAAAATATGCTCATTTTCCCTGCTGCCCACCACGAAACTTTGGAGATGGAATTATTTAGTCCTCCTTCCTATCTCCAATTCATAGATTTTGCTGAGATAGTTCAACATCTTTGATATGTTTCTTTTATTTCAAGAGCCCATATTTACACTTACTGATCTTGAAAATTTCCACTCGAATATTTGTTGTTTAGATTTAAGGATATGTGTATCTCGCAAGCTTCATTGCTCACCACTGTTTGCTCTCTGTTACATCTCCACGTTGAAGTTTTCTTTTCTAGTTCTCTTGCCTAGCGTCCTTTCTAGAATACTTTCCGCATATGGACAACACTGGTGATATATTCTCTGATTATATCCATAGTTAAAATTCAAGTTCTTTCATCTTGACAGGAGAATGATACTTGGCTTGTGTAGGATTCTTAGCTGGCAGGTCTTTTTCTCTAAGTAGTTTGCAGGATGTTAGTTCACTGTCTCTTTAGTGTTATAGATGAGAAGTCTGATTCCTTTTCCTTTGCAGGAAGCCTATTTTTTCTGTCTGGAAGCTTATAAGATTTTTATCATCAGCCTTGGAATGCAGGAATTATACACAATATATCTTTTTAAAAAAAACCAATCCTATTATAAACTCATTGATTCCTTTTATTAATAATATGCAAATAATCTTTTCATCAGCTCTGGAACGCTTTCTACTAAATTAATGTCTCTACTCCTTCTGTTCCTTTTTAATATTTCTCCTAGACTGCTTTAAAAATTATTATTACTTTGCATATCAGGACTCCTGGATCTATCTTGAAGGAAAAATATATTAGCTCACTGGGGCTCAGTTTGGGCTGTTAGAGTATCCTCAGTAATGGCTGTGCCAAGAGCTTTTCTCAGAATCGGCTGCTTTAAGATTTTTATCCCTGAGGTGTGGGGTGTGGAAGGGGAAATGGAAGAAGTAGTTAGAAATGAAAAGATGTTTAAAAGATGTAATAAATGCAGTATATAGCTCTTATATAGATCTTAATTTTAACAAACTAAAAAATAATCTCGGAAAAATTCGAATGCTGATAATTGATAATATTAAAATATATAACTTTCAAATGAAATAATGAAATTAAGGTTATGTTTTTAGAAAGAATCCTTTTTGTCTAGAGGCATACACTAAAATACTTATGAATAAAATTATATGATGATTAGGATTTGCTTGAAGATGATTGGGGGAAGTTGGGAGTTGGTACAGATGAAATAATATAATAATAATAGCTTTGAGTCTCATATCCTATAATAAACGATCTTCAGGCACACACTGAATTCACAGCCCTGTTCCTGATTCAAATGTCTGTTTTTCATACCTTTTCAAATGCTCCCAAAGGTTTTCTTACTCTGTTACTTTAAGATAGGTGGATTGAGAACCCAGCTATTTTGAGAACACAGAAAACATGTTTTAGAAATTATTTATATCAAAAAATCCTATTTCTTTACCCAAAGGAAAAACTAAATACTGCCAAATGCCCTTTTCTTGCTTCACTCTGTACAGCTGTGCAGATATGTATAGTTTAAGAAACAGGCCACTTCACTGACATAGATGGTCAGAAATTGTGGGCTTATCTTGGTAATCAATGGAGCAGGCAGCTGATGACAACAGAAGTCTGGATTGTGGCTTCTGTTTGCTCAGAGCTGCTACATTGAAGGGAATTACAAGGTGATGTAAAGAAAGTATTCTGTTAAATGCCTTTCATTCCTTTTGAGAGGTACTTGGAAATGATTTCTAAAAGAAGTATCTGAATTCCTGCAGCCATGTTTAAACCTTCAGTTGGTATTAATAAATGTATACTGCAAAAAGAACTTCAGACAATTTGAAATGATATAAGAATAGATTTGTATTCTATAGATGTGTGTATATACACACACACACACGTATATTTGCTAGTTATTAGTTTCGATTATTAGTTTGACTATAAAAGCACCCAGCTGAAGGATGGTCATGCCATGACCCCAGAGTAAGTCAGACTTGTATAAAATCATTTTAACGTAAAAAAGTTGGATGCAGTACTTATGCTGGTTTTTGGTGTTTGATTTCTACCTAAACTCCACTTTTCCCAATGCCCCACCTTCCTTTCAGTTACTCTCCAGATTTCTCAGGTTACCTCCTCCTTATATCTGTTCCACCCCATCATTAATTTCAGTTTCACTCATTGCATTTCAGGAAGCTTCTAAACTGTACAATGTTTCTAGCTGCATTGATAATTAAAAAAATAAAAAGAGGGACTCACAATAGAAGCTGAGTGGCCCAGCCCATATGAGTTCCTGATGTCCTAGTAGACACTGTCCCATTAATAATGAGTAAGAGAGAGATCTAATAACCCTCTCAAAGAAAACTCCATGACACATGAAGTGTGCAAAAATGAGGAAAATCTACAAAGAATGATCATTTAGGAGCCATTTAATATAGGCAATAGCTTGATTCAAAGCACACCATTTCCCCGGTGGTTACTATAAGCCTTAGGCTATCATTCATGGGGGCACAGGCTGTATACTGCACAACTCCAGGGTTCCAGGAGTGCACTGATAATGACAAGTTCAAAAATGCAGTGTCCACTTCAAGTCTCCCTAGGAGACAATGACTTAGTCGGAGATAGCAGGCTTCTGACTTAGGACTGCTGATTCCCTAACCCGCTGTGTTGTCCCTGAGTGTACTGGGTGCAGAAGGTGCCTCACAGATAGACAAAGGAGGAACTAAATAAACGTACCCAGAGCCATCAGTAGGACTGGCTTTAGAGGGAAAGAAATGTGCACAAAAATCCAGTACAGAAATCTTTTTAAAGCATCTTTTTAAAATAGTACTTCTGAGTTCAAAAACAACCCGTACGAAGATAAAATTGTATTTTAAAACTTATTTTATTGAGCTAATTTTAACACATTGACTGCCACACTAGAAAAAAAAATTTTTTTATACCCTTGGGGCCACAGTTTTGAGAAAATAGAATAAAAACTTCGAAAACAAAGTGATCCTTTCTAATTTAATGAAACGTTTGTTATTTTTTATTGTTTGCTGTGCGTAAGTTATATGCAATTTGAAAAGTAGTTCTTGTGGCTGCCAAGGCGAAGAGATGTGTGAGTTACATACGCTTCACAACGCCCCTGGCTCAAAACTAGCATGAATTAATACAACTCACATGGCAGTTAATGTATTAAAAATGCACACTGGAATTGTGAAAAAACAATTGCATCTGAAAATGGGTTACAATAAATAACAAAACATTCTGTTAACAAAGAGTAACTACGAGTATGCTTGCTCTGATTCCAGTGACTCCGACGGCTATGCAGCCAATGAAAATGCTGTATAGTATTATTTAGTAGGGAAGCGCTCCCCCTAGTGGAAATACGTAGGAATTTTAACAAAAAAGGTAAAATCTAAATACATTTCATTTCCTCTTAATATTTACAGAACTAAAGAAGAAAAGAGGTGGGGAATAGCTGATTCACAGATGGGCTATATAAACTGTAGTGTGGTATAAAGACTTCCTTTAAAGTCAAGGACTTCTAGACCATTTTAAGGGCCAAGATGTAAGACAATTTTAGGGTTTTGAGTAGACCAGGTGGGATGGTCTGAATGTTTATGTCTCCCCAAAATGTACATGTTGTATCCTAATTACCAAGGCGATGGTATTAGAAAGTGGGACTCTGGGGAGTTGAATAGATCATGAGGGATCTTCTCTCGAGAACGGGATTAGTTCCCTTATAAAAGAGGCCCCAGAGAACTCCCTTGCCCTTTCCACCATGTAAGGATACGAGAAAGTGCTATTTATGAGGAATGGGCTCTCACCACACATGGAATCTGCCAGTGCCTTATGTTGGACTTCCCAGCCTCTGGAACTGCAAAAATAAATTTCTGTTGTTTATAAGCTACTTAATCTAAGGTGTTTTGTTATTGCAGCCCCAATGAACTAAGACAGCAGAGCTTCTCAACCTCTGCTGAGACTATTGATACTTTGGGCTAAACAGTCCTTTACTGCATAGGGCCGTTCTATGCATTGTAGTATGGTTAGCAACATTCCCGGCTTCTATCCATTTGATGTCAGCAGCAACCCCTCCCCAAGCCCACCAGTAGTGATAATCAAAAATGTCTCTAGACATTGCCAAATGTCCCCAGGTGAGCAAAATCACCTTCAGTTGAGAACCACTGGAGTAGAATAATAACACGATATGACATCTTTTAGTAGGATCACTCTCTTCTCTGTTGAGAAGAGATACCAGGCAACAGAGATACCACTTAGGAGTGGAGATAGTGAAAAGTGATCAAATCCTGGATATATTTTGAAGTTAGAGCTGAGAGAAATTTTGAAAGGACAGCCGTGTAGTGAGAAAAAGAGGAAGAGTCAAGAATAACATCAAGAATTTTGGCCTGAACAACTAGAATCACCATTAACTGAGATGGGAAGACAGCGACACGGGCTAGCTTGGCAGTTGTCTGGACTGGGGCATGCAAATAAGGAGTACACGACTTTGGACATGTTAAATTCGAGAGCCTTTGTTAGACACCCAAGAGGAGATACAAAGTTGTGTTGAGTATTAAGTCTGGAAATTAGCAGAGAGGTCTAAGCTGTTTATTGTAAATTTGGGAGTCCTTAGACTTACAGATAACGTTTAATGAGCTTACCTAGGAAGTGAATATAGGTTTAAAATAAAAAAAGAAGAGATACGAAGACTTAGCCCTGAGCAACTCTAACCATTCCATGTAAGGGATATGAGAAGGAACCAACAAAACAAACTGAGCAGCAGCAAGAAAGGTAGGAAAAAAACAGGCAAATGTGATGTTTTGAAAGCCATGGGCCTTTGCACATAGTTTTTCTCTTTACACAAAATGGCTTCTTCTTAATAACTCCCTCCCTAACGTGAGCATTTGTAAATATCTGTAATTTATTACACTTCCTGTAATAATTTACCTGGCTGTCTCGTCCAGATTTCCTGAGAATAAGGTTTGTCTTTGCATCTTTGTAGCAACCAGCACAGTGACTAGCACACAGTACATAATACATGTTCAATTGATACTAAAATTTAATAGGAAATTCACCCCTCTGAAATGAAATGTCCATACAGTAAGATACTATTCATTGAGATTCTCAATTCAAAATTAGCAAAAGCTCAGATATAATTCAAATGACTGTGATGTTTAAATTATGTAGCAGTACCAAGGACTTAGCCACCAACATTTGCCCTGCTGGGTCCTCCTATGGAAGTGACACTGATATTGCCCTGCCTTCAACCGGTGTCTCAGTTTTTATTTTATATATTGGGACTCTTGATTTTACTTTACAAAAGAAAATTGGTTCCATAGCTGAAAACTATGAAGCCATTAGTCAACCCTAATATTCTACTGTCATCAGATGTATCAAGAGACATGCTTGAAAGCTGAAAAGGCAGTTAGCCTTCATTTTACCTTTCTAGACTTTTAATTGATTAAATCAGCAGTCCCCAACATTTTTGGCACCAGGGACTGGTTTCATGGAAGACAATTTTTCCACAGACTGGGGTGGGGGATGATTTCAGGATGATTGAAGCACATTACATTTATTGTGCAGTCAAACCTCTCTGCTAATAATAATCTGTATTTAGCAGCCGCTCCCCAGCACTAGCATCACCGCCTCAGCTCCACCTCAGATCATCAGGCACTAGATTCTCACAAGGAGCAGGAAACCTAGATCCCGCACGTGCACAGTTGTCAGTAGCGTTCATGCTCCTATGGGAATCTAATGCGGCTGCTGATCTGACAGGAGGCAGAGCTTATGTGTGATGCCAGAAAAGGGGAGTGGCTGCAAATACAGACGAAGCTTTGCTCCATCACCCACCGCTCACCACCTGCTGTGCCGCCCAGTTCCTAACAGGCCAAGGATTGCTACCATCTGTGATAATTACCTAATCATATTGTAACTCTACTATGTGTCAGAGATTATGTAAAGTGCTTTGTATATCAATACTTAATGCTCATTAATAACTATATAATTACACAGATGAGGAGACTGGAACTCACAGATACTAAGTATACCCCAAGACATCTAGCTAGCAAATGGCAGAGCTGGATTTGAAACCAGATTTTATTCCAAAAATAGCAGTCTTAAATACTAGTCTCTACTGCCTCATATGTATGGCTATAAAATAACAACAAATAGGTTTTTGGTTTTTTTGTTTTTTTTAATGTAAGGAATCCTTTTGTTACGTAGGGGGAGGGAAAAAGGATGAAAACAGGTGTCAAAATTACACTGTGGCATGAGCAGTCACTACTCACAGATAATGCTGGAAGAAAACATACAAAACAGAAACATGAATGTCCCCGGGTAGCAGACGTGAGTGGTCTTTTTTTTTTCTTATTCATACTTTTTTGTGCTGTCCTTATTTTCAGTGAGCATATATTATTTAAGGTGAGCGTGATTTGGCAGGGGTGATGGCAGTGGTGTTACTTTTTATTACAAAAAAATCTTAAATGTACACAAAATAACCACTATACAATAAACCACTATATAAACATTAATCCAGTTCCAAAAATCAACTCACAGCCAGTTCTATTTATATTCCCATCCATCTCCCTCCCTATATTATTTTGAAGCAAATATCAAACATCATACCATTTCATTGCAAATATTTTAGTAGTATCTCTAGGACTCTTTAAAAAAACAAACATAGCAGTAATACCATTATCACAGCTGAAAAGTAAATAGTGATTCCTTAATATCATTACATAACCAGTATTCAAATTTCAAACTGTCTCACAAATGTTAAAATATTTTTTAAAGTTTTTTTGATTCAAGATCTTAGAAATGCAAATTTGTGGGCTCCATCCAGACCTGCTGCATCAGAAACTGAGGGTGAGGTCCAGCAACATGTGCTTAACAAGCCCTTCAGGTAACTCTGATGCATACTAAATTTGGAGAAACCAATGACTATACCTTTCCCACAATTCTTAATGCTCATGCTAAAAGCTATTAGCTTTTTATTGCACCTTATAATACCGAAGTTAGGTTCTAGATTCTTTTCCCCATATACAGTTTTCCCAATTGGTCTATAAATTAAAGAATTACGTCTTCAATTTTTATCCTATCTCACAACCTACATGGTACTAGTCATGTTCCAAAGTTTTCAGAAACTTAACTATACATAGCTTGATTTCATTATTGCTTTGAAATAGCTCAATTAAATAAAAAAAATGATAGCCTTATCACCTTTCCAGGAAAATAACTTGCACTTCAGTGGTCTAAACAAATAGCCAGGAAAATAGTTTCTAATGTTTGGCCTGAACCACTTCTCTCACATCTGTCATTTTGAGACTTCACACTGGGAAAAAGGGAGAAAATATAGATGAAGCTTATGGTAGGCTCAATAATGGTCCCCCAAGATGTCCATGCCTTAATTCTTAGAACCTGTGAATACATTACCTTATATGACAACAAGGACTTAGCAGATGTGACTATAAGTTAAGGAACTGAGATGGGAAGATTATCCTGTTCATCCAGGTGGAGGCAATGACCTTCTAAGAGAAAACACAGGTAGACCCTATAACCAAAGAGAGAAGGCCATATGATGACAGTAGCAGAGAGAGATTTTAGGATGCTACACTTTTGACTTTGAAGATGGAGGGCCAATGAGTTCCCAGAATGCAAGGAATGCAGCAGTTCTAGAAACTGGAAAAGGCAAGAAAACAGATTCTCCCCTAGAGCCTGCAGAAGGAGTGAACCCTGCCAACACCTTGACTCCAGCCCAGTGGATCTGATTTTGGACTTCTGGCCTCCAGAACTGTAAGAGAATTAATTTTTGTTGTTTTAAGCCACTAAATTTGTAGGAATTTGTTACAGCAGCAATAGAAACTAATACAAAGCCTTTGACAAGTTTTTATTGTGAAATATTGGATTTAGAAAAAGGTACAAAATGTCAACAGTCAGATTGTACAAGTACAGTATTTCAATAGTCTATACATGTGAACAGCTTAATAGGTTCACTGCAGAATGCATATTTAGACCAATATAATCTAAAAAGGACTGCAATATTCACAGGCTATTAATATATAAATAACTTGGAGCCAAAATGACCCTCACTGGTAAATGCTAATTAATAGTGGAAAACAGGCTAAGAGAGCACAATACAGCACACCATAGTATCTCCTTACAGATCCACATTTAAAGAATACCAGCTCATTATGTCAATACACTACAGATCCAGGACTGGGACTCAATTATTAGTTTACACAATTGAAAAAATTTAAGTTATAAAATAAGATCATGAAGCAAGGAGAGGGTATTTAATTACGGCTAAATACTGTGAAGCCACTAAAAGGTTTTAGCCTTGGAACTTACAAAACTTAATTCTTTAGACTGTTTATGTTAGCTAACATTAAAATTAAATAATTTTCAATTTTAATGTTAGCTAAAGGGAAGGCCAACTTTCTTTTGTAGCATCTTCAACAAGGTATAAGAACTATTCACAGTAAAACCATAATGACCACTGTGGATTGACAAATGGCTATAAAACAAGAATATAAAACATTATAAATTTTAAAGAAAGGTAACAACTACCTTAAGAATTCAGCAAATCCTGCAAACATTAAAATCCATGTTAAGGCATTATCCATCATGGTTGAGAGTAAGTTTAAGATTATTATTACATGAAGATCTCAAAAATAAACTGGTTTAATTTTTCCAAGATTTTGACTGAATCTTCTACTATCACTTGAAAATAACCTATGCTTCCAAATTGGACAAAGTTCACTTTATAATGAACTATAGGAATAGTCTACAGAAACACACATCAGTTAAAAAGAACTGTTATAATCATGTGTTCTTAAGAAAGCCAATGTTTGATATGACATAATCAATGCTTGTCTCAAAATAAAACCTTCAAAACTGCTACATTTACTGTTTTACTTGAAACAAATTATCTGTCCAAAAACTCCTAAGAAACTTTTACTTTACACAGTGTATCTAGCGATGTCTGAGGCTTTAAAATTGCACTAAAATCTGAACCAATATTGTGCAGATGAATTCCATTACATGCTGAAAACCACTGGATCAGAATATAATTAGTCATTAACTTCACATAACCTATTCCACCCTACCTTAACCTGTTATAGACAATTTTAAAGACTTTGAGACAATTTATTTATAAATAGTGCCTGAATCTTACAGATTCCAATTTATTCAAAGATAATCACAGACTGGATTAAAAAGTTATTTAATTTTTTCCAGATTTGCCTTAAATTTACAAATTAAGTATGATATACATAAATATTAACTTAGATAACCACACATTATAGGGAAAGCAAATATAGCGACCATTATAGAAACATAAAGAATTTTTTATAAAAAAAAGCAAAACATGTAACTCTTGAAATATGAAGCCATATGACATAAAACATAAAATTACTCTATTGGAAGTGACTTAAAGTTAAATCTTTGGGGAAGTATTTTGACATAATTAAATGAATTCAATGACCAACAGCTTCCCTTATTCACACAGAAACAAACCACAAAATCTTCTAAAGTCTATATATGCATTTTGAGTTAGTTCTTAATGCAACCTCAAACATTTTACTAGCAACTTTGATTTCCTTTTGAAATAGGGTTCTGTACATATTCGTTTATATACAAACATTTATTAAACATGATTTTAAAACAAACTGTATGTACAAAAGATCAGCATTCCTATAAATAAAAACATTAGCTGGCAAAAAGGCACTTGTAAGTAAAAATCTACAGTTTTTACAAAACAAACACATTTTACCTCGGATACTGTACAATAAACATTAATTCCTATACCAATAATGAAAATGCTAGGTTACTAATGTTAATGATGTAACTTTTAAAAACATATTTACATATACTCTTTTCATTTAATAGAAGCACCATGATTCTTTCCTAAATTTATGTTGATGCAAAGTAAAAACACAATTCCCAAAAAAAGTGTTCACCACTTTTCTTGTTTAAAAGTTTTTGTATTTCTACACTGAAAACTGTTTACCTCAAATTAGCATAGTGAAAAAAAAAACAACACAAAAATACCCTGCTGCTTTGACTTCTTAAAACCATATCTACTCTATTATTGCATGTTGAGTTTTATAAAGAGCACTACTCATGCACTCCTTTACAACTGTTTAATACTATTGCTGGCAAAAAAGTTCCTGGATATCAAATAATTAAAAAGTTACTTCAAACCAGTTGAAGTTTTATTTGAATGTTTTACAACTTAAAAAATGCTGTGTATCAGTTACAAAAGTGAATAGGAAACACGCCAATTCATTTGGTGTGCAAAAATATTTTTCCACTACACAGAATTTTAGGGCTTCACAGAATTCCGCCCCCCACCCCCAAATTTACACTGTAAGCAGAAACACTAAACAAATAATTGCTTTCTCAAGGAGATGTTAGTATGCTTCCACTTTTGTCAAACTTTTTACCCTTTGACAATGCTGCGACCTGTTTGAGTAGTTCTCTGTTTTTGGCCTGTGGAAGACAAAAATATTCAAGATTAAAAATGTTTGAAACATTATTGAGAGTCATTCTGAAGAATACTATTTATTTAATATTGTTCTTTCCATTTACATGGCAAAAAGACTTTACTGAAACACCAACAGATTAAATGAAAGAGTTGGTACATTTAGGTTCATCTCTTTAAGGCTGAATATGCAGAAGGAAATTCTAGATTGGTTTACTAGCCCCCTTTGTAAATGTCATTATTAATGTAATTGTTGTCCAAAGATACAACTGCTTACGAAAAAAGGTAAAGAAGTGAATCCACTTAAAAGAAGGTTCAGATTTTAAATAGGGAAAACATGTTTGGCCCTTTATCTTAAAAACATGAAATGAAAATTACAAAAATAAGCTGTATTTTATAATCAATAAAATCGAAGAATGAATCAAGTGTTGATTTGGGAGGAATATTTTCCAGCAAGCTGTTATGAGGTCTTTCATTTGATGTTTTCTTTCTTGTAGAATAAGCTAAGAGGTCATTTTGCAAAAAATACTTGGAATTTATCAATTTGCCAAAGGCACTCTTAATGATACTCAATTTTTTTTTTAAGCACCCATCAGGGCTTGCCCTTTTCTGATCTTATTCTTGTTCCTTTAATTGACACAGAGTCATTGGGTGCTGGCTTTGGTGTGATTTGAGCAGTTGCCTATCATCACTGTTTTCAATTTCATGAAAACCTGAAATTTTTTTTCTTGCAAAGATTCAAACTTTCACTTTGCTAACCACCTCAACTTAATTTGTACTTCATTATCAAATGTCCCATCCATCATTGACAAAGACATTGTCCTTGAGCCAATATGCTATGACAATCACTAGTTTAGCAAGGAGGAAGGTGTATGTAGGGACTTTCAGTGAATATTTCCATATTCTAATTGCTTTTGCCACCTTGTGCAGTCTCTTAACTGTGGAAACTTAGATAATAAGGATTCCTGCATATATAAATACATTAATGATCAAGCACTTTTGAAGTTTCTGAGCCAAAATGGGGAGAGTGATGAAAATAGTTTAGAACCCGAGCACTGCCCTAAAATTAACAAATTTTTAAAAGATATCCTCTGGCTTTTGTTTGAAAACCATTTTCCTCCACAGGTTTCAAGATTTTTTTATTATCTAGACAGACATTTTTTAATCTCAATGCTTCATCTTCTACTTTTAGCTTGGTATGGCCAGATAATACCCTGCCTTCTTCTGTGTGCCACCTTAAAGTGGTTTCATTCCCCAACCCTTCTCCAATCAAACTCCTCCTAATTAACACCTGTGACCTCTAAAATGCAAATATTCTCAGTGCTACCTTATATGTGCAAATCATTTTTTATGTTCAGCTGCATGATTA
This sequence comes from Indri indri, assembly GCA_004363605.1. Taxonomy (NCBI): domain Eukaryota; kingdom Metazoa; phylum Chordata; class Mammalia; order Primates; family Indriidae; genus Indri; species Indri indri. Next base: position 113,038 of record RJWJ010001370.1, on the reverse strand, counting down.
ATAGGGTTTCTTTATTCAATGGTTATTAAATAACTAAGGCAATAACGAAGAGCTTCAATTTAAAATTCAATATCCATTTTAAACTTTGAAAACCATAAAGAATTGAAAAAGATTATTCTCCCATTAAAACTAAACAGTTTGAGAAACTCAGAGGGCAAATCAAGTGAGAATGTAGCTGGCAGTTAGGAGAAATCAAGTAGCACACTCATAATCAACTGGTTTATTACTCAGCTGACCAGTCCTAGTCAGAGTGGTAGTTTAAAATTTGCCTTTAATTGTTAACTACATATTATTTAGTTTATAACTATAATAAGTCCACCGGCTAATGAGAAATTTAAGAAACATAAATTTTAAAATACAAATTATTGAAGGGCATAAAAAAAGGCTATGTTTATAAATCTGCTTCAAAAAGACCTCCGCCAGATCTGTAAATTACATTTATATAAAAATGTTTATGCTGATACACTAAATGGTCAAAAAGTAAATCTCTAAATTATCTTTTCTCAATTATCAAATTTAAAAAATGAGTTTATAATTTTCACATTCTCAGTACAAAATACAAGAAATTAAATATTACATCTTGAAAGCAGTTTTTCCTTTTAATGCAGCTAATTTTCAATCTGCATTTAGCATACACCAATAAATTTATTTGTTAATAAATAAGAAAAAAGCCTTTAAAATAGTGTTATCAGTTGTCAAATGGACACAAGTCCAAATTTATCTTATTCTGAGTACACTAAAAATGAATTTCATAATGTAATACTTAAATAAATGCACATTTAAATTTTTCATCCTAAAATTACTTCATTTTGCACCCTGAAAAAAAATCAATGAAATTATTTAAAAACATTTAGAAATGTTGATCTGAAGGAAAAAGATATCTGAATTAAGAATTACACAGATACTGCTTTAAGTCCTGGCTCTGCCACTTACCTGCTATATAACCTCGAGTATACTTTCTCATTTGTAAAACAGAAACTACATCACCCACCTCAAAATGAGTTGAAAGAATGAATCAAAAATATAAAACACATAGCCTAACACAGTGACTGGTACATACAAGGCATTCAAATGTTAGGTCCCTTTCCTCTTTTAGCCATTTACTTAATTAAACAGAATGATTATTTGATATTTTTAGTATTTTACATAGTTTAGGGAGTTTGGGGGGATATTGTAGACAACTTTTTCTTGTCATGTTCAGTGCTTATTCCCAGGTTTGATAGTTAAAAACATTTTAAGAACTGTTAGAGTAACATGAATTTTGTGTTATAAGGTTCATTACTTATCATATAAAGAAAAAAAATTTACTATGTTTACTTACCTCAGTAAAGAATCCTACTAGTATCACTGGTTGCTAATGGGAGTGGGGTAAAAAGACAGCACTTAGCTGTGACAGAAAGTCTCTAGCCATAACACAAAAGATACAGGGAAGTGTTCTGATAAGAAGGATGAAATAGGCTGGGTGCAGTGGCTCACACCTGTAATCCTAGCACCCTGGGAGGCCGAGGCAGGCGGATTGTTTGAGCTCAGGAGTTCGAAACCAGCCTGAGCAAGAGCGAGACCCCGTCTCTACTAAAAATAGAAAGAAATTAATCGGACAACTAAAAACATATAGAAAAAAATTAGCCGGGTATGGTGGCGCCTGCCTGTAGTCCCAGCTACTCGGGAGGCTGAGGCAGGAGGATCGCTTGAGCCCAGGAGTTTGAGGTTGCTGTGAGCTAGGCTGACGCCACGGCACTCTAGCCCGGGCAACATGGTGAGACTCTGTCTCAAAAAAAAAAAAAGAAGGATGAAATAGAAAATCTGAGTAACATGAGGTGGTGGGAGCTAGTGTAGAACAGGGGAAATTACAGCTAAACCTGAGTCAGAAAATGAAGGTTTCTATGTCCCTAATTACTGTATACCACATTTTCAACTATAAAATGGGTATACCATGTAACTCAGAGCTACTGTAAGGAATAAATAAGACAGTATATGTAAAACCATGTTGAAAATGTCCTACTTCTATATAAATATTAATTACTCTTATATTATATGAGAAGTCAGCGATCAAGCAAAAGGAGGTAAGCTTAAGATATCAATCAGGCTAAGCCAAAGAGGGTTCCCCTGTGCTTGCGACTATGATTTTAAAAAACAGAAAACAAACTGCTCTTCTGAACAGTGGGAAGTATTAAGTTAAATCATGTTTAAGTACCACTCACAGTTATTCTGTTTTCTCATTTTGGATTTACCTCAGAGCTTTGCTTATATCACATTAAATCAGAGATCATCAGGTTAAAGATTTTGTTCTAAGTAACCCTTCAGCATTAATAACTGAATGAGAAAAATAACAGTATCGTAAAACTAAAAATACTTGCTGGTGGATGAAAAACAATAATTAATGTACAACGAGCCTGGTGTATGATATGGGAAATCTTTCAGGACAGAGGGCAGATGGGCATTTCCATAAATCACCACTTATTTAATAAATCATTTGAATGCCTACTACGTCCCAGGTTCTATGTAAGGTTCCTTTTCAAAGCTATTTGTAATAGTAAAATCAGGGTTAAGACCAGGCAATCTGTACCTCAAATTTTAGCAGGTTCCTAAATCCTACTAAACTTAGGCTATGTGCAGAGAAGTATGAAGAATACAAAACCAAGAGACAGGAATAGCAAATATCCCTTGGTGTTACAATGTTTAGAAAAAACAGGGCAGTATTAATTCCTTCCTTCCAAAGCTGTGCTCTCCCATCAAGTCTTGGTGGTCTGTGCTGGCAACTTTTCTACACTTTTAAGACTTAAAATTTCTTAATATTAAAAACCCTGTTACTAAAGATTAAGTCTACAAATGTTAGAATGTAAAAATCAAAGAGAACATATAATTAATTTAGTGTGGTCTCACTTCTAAATGTACGAAACCTAGATGAGTACAAGCTTTAGTAAGGGAATAATTTGTATCTATGTTGGATGTTCACCATCTTTGCTTGCCAGACATCAGGTACTCCCTCATTGTTATTGTGGTGACTCCTTAAGTCACCATACAGTTGTTCTGTGTATTTAAATCCTGCTTAATATACTTTGCAGTACTCTGAGGTTGAGGTGGATCACTACCTGTTGGCATATAGCAGAACCCTTTTTGGCACTTTGCAAACCACAGTACACAGATTAAATATACTCTCTTGCCTTGCATCACTGCATGCAGCATAAATTTCCACCACTTGAGATCCCTGAGTGTTGGTTTTAGACATCCACCACTCTTCCCATTATTTGGAAAGATACAGGAAGAATGATTGATATTGAAGACCCTTATTTTTAACTTAGTATCATTAATTTGATTTTTAATTTTCTTGCTTAAGCCTGATGATCAACTAAAGATAATCCATCTCCTCTGAAAACCCCCAGTTTAAGCAAAAGTTTTCAGGATGCATGTACTGAATTATCTTTCAGGTGACTTCAAACAACCTTTAATGGGATTAGGACTAAACACTATTATACGGTCAAAATCAAAACTGAAAGGCACAATATGCACAAAATAAGGACACCAATACCAATCAAAGTCAATGAATCCTATTACCCAAGTTTAGGTCTCTTTGCCTAACATTTTACATAAATAATGTCATTTACCTGAAGTTGTTCCACAGTTTCTTTGTGAGCTTTTTCCATACTGTTCATCTTTGTTCTCAAATTTGACTCTTGGTACTGAAAGTCTGCCTTTAGTTCAGTTAACTGATTAAAAGAAAAAAGATATATGTATATTATGCACACACACACAAATGCATAGCATTTTAAATATCCTTCATAATAAACTCACATTTCATTATAAAAGTGGAAGCTGTTAACAGCAGCTTCCTGAGTTTTACAACCTGTCTAAAATTTCCTTTGTGAAATGATGAATTCTATCTGCTTCAGTATAATTTTAATGTTAAGATAATACCTGACCATTAGTAAAACGTTTGAGAAGCTGCCTTTTTTTTCCCTTAAAAAAAGGTGGCTTCACTAGACAAAGAATTTGACAACTGGTATGCCAACAAAAAAGTTTAATGGCTAATACCTAGGAAAATGCCTCAATTAAAATGTACTTCATATTAATATAAACAAAGTAAACATTTAAACTAGTTTCAGGTTAAAATAATCTTTCAATAATAAAAAAGGTTTCATACTGGGCAAATATAAAGAGGAATGGTCATATCAACCAAGAGCTGTACTGTTTGTAAAATTTATGTCCAGGATTATGTACACACTACTACCTAACCCTTGAGATTAAAAATCGAGAACAACACACATGTATACACCTAACACGGAATGAAAAGGGGGTTACTATAAAATTTGGGCTAGACAAATAAAAAAATCAGTGGTTTGAGGTTGCAAAGAAGGCTACATGACAATTTTTTTCATACATATAAATGACATACATAAAAGTACAATATCTCATGAGTTCAAATTAAAAAATAATATAATTTCATTGTCAGAACCATGAGGAAGTAGCTTCAGGTTATTTTAAAATGTTTTTCACTTTGTAAGCCAAAGGTTTGCATGCCTTTTTTGTTGTCATCTGGTAGTTAGTAAACTGAAAGACATACAACAGCAAAGAGAGAGGAAATCATGGTGTCTTATACTCTTATCTTTCCAAATAAAAGCCTGCACTTTGTCAAATTCAAAGTATGACTAAATTCTCTCTCAACTTTCTGTATTACAAAAGAATTCCTGTTCTGAAATGCCAATTCACACTAACTCAGTTAAGACAATTATTCTATTCACTATACTGTGAGTTGCCTCCAGATTATGAACTTCCGGAAGATACGGATTGTGTCCTATTTTGTCATCTTTGTAGCCTCATAACCTAGTATGGGTTCTGGTTCTAGAAGTCACTGAGTAACAGTTTATGAAATCAATTCAGGAAAATAACTTGGTTGTCTTAGATTTATAACAAAAAGTTGCAAATGTGTAACTATTTTAGGTTTACAATTATTATTTTCCTTACAACATTGCTAATTTCAATCCCCAGCTGTTTTTTTAAAAGAGGAACACTAACAGCAGCAGAACTTCAACTGTATTAATACAGAAGAGTTACGTTACAGAGCAAAAAAAATCTAAAAAAAGTCAATATTCTATAACTTATTACTACTTGGCTTTGAAATCATTGTGAATTTTGCAGTAAACTTAGCATTTTATTCCACTTTTTTCAAGGTTAATGCGGATATACCTGGCTTGTGTCTAAAATTTTGTGCATAGAACAATTTCCATAAAAGCTTATTAATTAAAAAATGTCATCAATCAAAAAATAAGACAACACCACCCATGACTACCCTATTTTTGTCCTATATGTCAATCCCAATTTTCCATATACTGAATTTGCTTAAGATGAGGTACAAATGTATTGAAATAAAGTCCACTAACCATCAAGGTGTGGGAAAATGTAACATAAAAGGTATTGAATGCCAGAAGTAAAAGCCAGCTCAAACTCAAGCACTACTATGGATACTCAGGGATGGATTATTTGTAACATACTTATAATCATGTCTTTTTCGTAATTTTAAAAGAAATTTTTTTTTTTTTTTTTTTGAGACAGAGTCTCACTTTGTTGCCCGGGCTAGAGTGAATGCTGTGGCATCAGCCTAGCTCACAGCAACCTCAAACTCCTGGGCTCAAGCAATCCTTCTGCCTCAGCCTCCCAAGTAGCTGGGACTACAGGCATGTGCCACCATGCCCGGCTAATTTTTTCTATATATATTTTTAGTTGTCCAGATCATTTCTTCCTATTTTTTAGTAGAGATGGGGTCTCGCTCTTGCTCAGGCTGGTCTCAAACTCCTGACCTTGAGTGATCCACCTGCCTCGGCCTCCCACAGTGCTAGGATTACAGGCGTGAGCCACTGCGCCTGGCCTAAAAGAAATGTTTTTAATGTTCTCCTTCTTTATTTGCTATAGCTCAAACTACATTGTATGGGACCATAAAACAAGCACAAAAGTAGGTTCTACCCTTAAAGATGACCAAACATCAGTAATAGCCCCTATGAGCACTTATATATGCCAGGAACTGTAGTAAATACTTTGCATTTTCATTTAATCATCACAACCATCCTATGAGATAGCATTAATGCTCCCATTTTTCAAATGAGAAAACTGAGGCCCAAGGAAGTGATAGCATATCACTCAAGGTCACACAGAAAGTGTTAGAACTGCGATTTGAACCTAGGTATGGCTAAATGACTTTAAAACTGTTTCCTGCTCCATGCCTGCCCACTATTACGCTGTCTTGATTTCACAGCACAAGAAAACCTTAAATCTATCTATAATTCTGTTAATATTCCTCTTTTCACTAGATGGACAACATACTTAATATTCCTCCTGATTGAACTGATAAGCAAAGTCCCAAAAGTACAGTTACTTCCTATAAAATGATTTTAGACACCTATTGCTAATCACTGACTACTACACAGGAAATTCCCATATAATTACCTTTCACCAGTTATTTGATCTGGATTGATGTAAGCACATGATCAGTATATTAAAGACTACTTTCAACTAACAGTCTTAAATCATAAGGGTTTTTAAAATATTCCACTTGCATCTCATTTTTAAATTAAGATATCAGACCTATTTTAAAATTACATGCTTACTAAAAACTAAGGTTCAGAAATTATTACTATTCTAACTAGCTCTCAGTTAATTCTTAGAACTAAAATTCTGAAAGACCGTTTTTATTTACCTTCATTAGATGATGGCCTAGACTCCAATTCGGGCTTTCATAATTTGCCTTATAGGAATCATGCACAATAAACATTACCAAATTGTTAAAGAAAATCTAATAAAATTTGCAATGATTAAGCAAGAGTCAAGATGTAAATCTTACCAGGCTTCAGTGAACCGTGTTCTTACCTTTTTATCTTTTTCTAAAATGGTCTGGTCTCTTTGCTGTAAGAGACGCTTAAGTGACATCACTTCTTCTTTCAGTTGACTTATAAGGACAAAATTGTCTGTTCCCCCACTATCTGCTGACTGATTTATAGAGCTACTAAAAAGAAAAAAATAAAACACAATTAAATGAAGTAGAAGGAAAATTAGCAGGTGTTCAAATTGCATAAATTAGACAATTCCACAAACATCCTTAAGGCTAATGCAAAAAAATATGTACCTGACAGAAATGGATGCAACTGGCAAATTACCTTACTAATGGCACACATTACATACACCTGCAGAAATATAATTCAGTATTAGCTTTTAGGGGGTCAATATTTCTAGTGTTAAGCAATAGGCAGCCAATTTGTACAGTAACATCAGCAAACTTTTGGCTAATGAACTAAAACAAAGTCACGCTCATAATATTTTAAATCTAAAAACATTTTCAAAGCAGGTCAATTTAAAATATCACAATTCAATTTGTGTTTCTCTGAAGAATAAAGATTATGTTCTCATCCAGATTTGTTTTTTTTTTCAAAACCCAAATTTATTCCCCAAATAGAACAATATAGTTCAGTGCCACTTTCTTATTGCCAAAATTAAGTTAATTTTTTAAAAATTGATTATGTTTACTCTTCTAAGTGACTCAAAGAAGTCAATGTAGAAAAATATATGTTTCTATTCTTTTATCTAGTAATAACTGGCAATCAATCATAACTGTTCAACTGAGTTGAATTTTTACAACACTAAAGGAATTCATTTTTACCTATCTCCATTAGATGGCTTAGATTCCAATTTGGGCTTTTTCTTTGGAGTTTCATTCTGAATTGCTGCAGAGGATTTATGGCTGAAACCAAACATTAACAAGAAAAATTAGAGTAAATAGGGAAGAACCAAACGATAAGTTAGTCTTCTTCCCCTAAAGTATTATTGAACATCACTGATTTTTTTTCGAAGCCTAAATAACAATGTTAAAGGGATATCACATTTACAAAAATACATTTCAAAATACTTCAGAAAATATATTAATGTATTTACCTCTGTTTCCACAGTCCCTGCTCTTGTTCTGGACTTAGATTGCTGATTCTGAAAAATATATAAATGACATCTAATAACATTTATTTAATATATCTACATTTAACAGCATTCTTTCTCAATGGAATCAAATTGTATGTGTTTATAATCTTTTGTTCAGAGAAAGGCATATTTAAGTTTTCAAACTAAACTAAAAATTTAATAAATCACATTTAAATGAGATAAATTCTAATCAAATAACTACTAGCCATTTTAAGTTCAGAAAGGTAGAATGATGGAGACTGAATTTTCTTTTTAATCAGGATCTCCATAATTCTATTTAATACCATACCAAGGGTGGGGATTATAAGCATGAAACTACCATAAAAGGATTCTATCTTTATAAAGTCTAGAAATTATTGTACTTCGGCTCCCCTTACTACTTCAGACAGAAAATTTTCATCTTTAAAGTTAAGGCTTTCCTAATAACCCTAAGAGGAGATTCTTCCTTTCAAGTAATTCACATTGCTCAGACTAGTACGTCAAGTAAAACAAAGAAATATCTTTATTTCTTTGATTCTTTCCTAGTTTTCTTAAGAATCCTATCCAAAGTCTCTAGATTTCTCTTTAGTTAGTACCCTGAGAAGCCATGCTGAAACTACTGGGAAATTTCATAGTGACAAATGATTTTACTTTTACTTATAATTAATACTATCTCTTTTCCATTTCTCCATAATCCTAATTGCTACCTTAAATTCACTATGAATCCCACATTTTTCCTATTCTTGCATATCAGTCAATACTTCACTAACCCCTAGTTTATTCATTCAACATGTATAGAGCCTATGAACCAGACACCACATATATACTATTTATGAGATGTGAGAAGACCTGTGACCTTGTGCAAGTTACTGAAAAGTCTTGAGCCTTGGTGAGTTCCCTCATATGCAAAATGCGTATAATACATAGCTTATGAGGATACGAGCATTAAATGAACTACATATGTAAAAGCACTTAGTACAGTGCTGGCGTATACGAAATAGGTATATGTATATGTGTTTATGTGTGTGTATAAAATTTAGTGTTGTTTCAGCTGTAGAACTTTAATCAAAAGTAAAAAACAGACCAAGAATCACTTGTAAATAAATACTAAATTGGTAAAACAGTAGCTATATTCTATCAACCTGATTTACTCTTTACTTGTGAATCAACTGGCAACCCTACTGAGGAATTCAGTTGTCCCTTTGTTTCTTTTACAAATTTCATGATAAGCATTAGCATGCCATATAAACACATACGAATTAACAGCACTAACCAGATCTCAAAGTGAGAACAATCACATTAATAATGACTTATCAGAACCATCTGAATCCCCAGCTTAGCTTTCTGAGAGTTGTCCATTCCTAGATTCAGATTGACCTTAGTGACACTCCCTCACCAATTACCATCAACTACAATATGCTCCTCATATTCATTCTGACCTACGGAATTTAAGACAGGGCCCTATGAACTATCTGTTCATCACATGGTCTACAGTCATCAAATACAATATAGTATTTGTATTTAAGTAACCAAAAGGCAAAAAATCGGAAGTCAATACCACCCTGCCTTCTTTTATTTTTGAAAACTGTCAATTCTTTCAAAAAGACTAAGTTACTATCACACAACTTGATCTTCACAAAACGTACTCTGATTATGACTATGTCCTTTCATATCATGTTAAGACAAGTTTATCTGTGAAGGATATGGGAGACATTCCAGCTGGGTCTTAGGAGTACATCTGACATACGCCATTATGGTATTACTGTATAGTTATTTTGTCATATTTTCTTTAAAGGAGGAAACAAAAACAAGAGAAATTTATGTTCCTTTGCTCCTTGGGATACTCTGATATAAAGAACACAAGACGTCTTCAAAATAGCCAAAAGAGAAGTCACTGCACTGTCACACCTAGAAAGTACTACAACGTGGTAGTAGAAAATATTGGTACCTCCCTCAATAAAACTTCATAATCTGCTTGGTGAGAGCATACAGTTTAGAATCAATCTTGCTAATTAGACACAACTATATGAAATTCCAAAAATACCATTATGTGTTCCAAAATGTAGTAGGCATCAGTTTTCTGTAAATAAAATTATGTTTTAATTAACTATCTGAAATTTTAAAGACTCGTAGAAAAATTTAAAAATGGGTGGGTATCATGTCCCTTTTTTTTCCATTTTAATTTGTGTGTTTATATGTGTTTGTGTTTTAACACTGATTTCTCCATGAAGACTAAAATTATATTTCAAAAAACCCTTTATACTACACATATAAAGGGTTAAGACTACTACTATATAACCTCCCCTGACCTCCCTTTAAGAATCAAGTATAGTTGACCCTTGAACAACCAGGTTTGAACTGTGCAGGTCCACCCATATGTGGATTTTTTTTTTCCCAACCAAATGCAGATCAAAAATATAGTATTTGCAGGATACGAAACTCACATACAGGGAGGGTCGATTTTTCATATACCCAAGTTTCACAAGGCTAACTGTGAAACTTGAGTATGTGCAGATTTCGGTATGCTATGCAGGTAGTCCTGGAACCAATATCCCACATATATTGAAGGATGACTATAGTTGTCTATATTTGAACAGAGTTCCTAACTACACGCTTTAAAAAACAGCTAAGTACTACCAGTTAAAAGTATTATTTCTCACATTTTGGGGACCTCCAAGATTAAGAATGCTTCCATCATGGTAACAAATAATAGTGTTATAATCTGTTTCCCAAAAGACTAAATGTATATTTCCCTGTCACTAGTTTTACTAAAACAAATTAATGACAACTGAGGTAAATATAATTTTTATAAGTAAAATCCTAACAATTATTAAAACAAAAAAAGAATATTGAGGCTTGAGGCTTTTGATAACTTAAATAATTGAATTATTAACTCCGAAGTACTTGTATTTTGACTTCACGATATGACAATTTTATAGATTAATTCCCTAAATGTCCTTCCTATCTTTATTATTATGGTAAATAGCTAAACACATTCCATGTGTTTTACACACTGATTAAAGTGAGGTCTTAGACATTTAAAAAGCTTACCGTGTACAATGGAAACTAGACTAGCACACAGTCAATATTTGTAAGACGTAAACACCAATAAATGACATTAAAATGCCAGGAAGGATTTTAGAAAATATGATTTCAAATTACTTACTTGTGATGGCTACTACTGTGACGATGGTGGTGGTGGTGATGATGGTGATGATGTTTTGCATGATGCTGGTCTTTCTCAGTTAGAGATGAAGAAGATGAATTTGAATGTGAAGATCCCAGGCTCTTCCTTTGTTCTTTTGTCTTCTGTAAAACTCTCTTATATGATAAAGTACAGAGCCAGCATAATAACTTTCCATCAACCTTTTAAGAAAATATTTTTATTAGATTAAACATACCCATAAACTGGCTATAAGTGAAACCAGGTAAAATAAATTGCTCATCTTTCAGTTACTGTATCACACACACATGCACACATGCATGATGCATGCACACACACATTCAAAGATTTTTGCAAAATGGAAAATTAAACTTTTCTGAAACTTGGAAAAATGCCTGTTTGGAGGATTATTATAAAATTGGTGATGATATATGGACCTCCATTAGTTTCAAGGCATTTTAATTTGAAGAGAAAAACATGTTACCTTTTTTCTTATTCCTAGAAAATAAGTATAAATTGGTATACTTCCAAGAAGTATAGCTTGAATTCTTAAATCACTATGTAATTACTAAAATGATAAAGTATTTCCCACTACAGTAAGTATTATAAATTTACAGAGGAGAGCCTTAATGACATATATAGTTGATTCTCATTATTCTTGGATTTTTGTATTTGCAAATTTCCCTACTTACTAATATTTATCTGTAACCCTAAAAATGAAGACTTGCAGCACTTTTGCGGCTATTTGCACATACGTAGAGTGGTGAAAAATATGTGTCACCCAACGGCACATGTTCTAAGCTGAAGGGGATAAGGTGACACTCTGCCCTTTTTGTTTTAGCTCTCAGACAAGTATCCTTTTCAGTCTATCTAGTGCCATGTTTTTCAAGCTTCTGTGCTTTTTGTTGATTATTTTGATGTTTAAAATGACCCCAAAGAGTAGCACTGAAGTGCCATTTATGGTTCCTGAGTTCAAGGCGGCTATGATGTGCCTTATGGAGAAAATACGTGTGTCAGGTAAGCTTCATTCAGGCATCATTAGTGCTGTGGCCCATGAGTTCATTCAAATTAATCAACAGTATAGTAAATGAGGTGTCTTTAAACAGAAACACACATAAAATAAGGTTATGTATTGATCACCTGACCAATACATTATCAGAGGCAAGAACCTAATCCTGTATTTCCCTTAAGGACAATGAATGGTTCAGTATATAGTAGTCCCCTCTTATCCACAGTTTCAGTTTCTCACGGTCAACCTCGAGATATTTTCAGAGAGAGAGACCACATTCACATTAATTGTTCTATTTTGTTATCAGTTATTGTTTATCTCTTACTGTGCCTAATTTGTAAATTAAACTTTATTACAGGCCTGTATGTACAGGGAAAAAACACAGTATATATTAAGTTCCCCAGTTTCAGGCATCCAAGGTGGGTCTTGGAATTAAGATATCCTAGAAGGATAAGCGGGGAATACTGCATTCACTAATTCAGTGTTTGTGGCAACTTTATAGAGCATAACTTCCTTAAATAACAAGAATCAATTGTATGTGTGCCTAAGGAGAGAGAAAGAGACTTCTTTCCAAAATTACTAAGACTAAACCTGTAAAAATAAAATCAAGTTTCTGTCTTCTGTTTGTTCACACAAGAAGTGCTGGAGGGACATGTCTTATAACTAGGGTACATACATTGCTGTGGGAGGACCTGGGGGAGCCCCTCAAAGAGATAGTCATCCTCCAAATCAACTGAAACTGATAGACAACAGGAGGCCTGTGTGAATGCTGATCAGCAGAGGAATGCCACATGCATACACATACTTATTAAGTCACTGTAGGTAGAGAAAAACAAACAACGGTTTCAAATATATGCCCATATCAAAAGGCACAAGACTAACTTTGAATTTTATGTGCTAATGTGCCATTAGGTATTTTTTCACACCAGCAACTTCAAGTAACCAACAAAAGGGTAAATAGATGAAAGGATTTATTTAACAGTAATTAATCAAATCTCCTGAATTAAATGAGGGATAACCAAATAATACAGAATAGCCATCACAGAGTATTTTTTAAAGTACAATAATCCTACTTGATCAACATTAATCTACATAACATGCAAATAAGGAAAAAACTCACTATTCCTGCACTTTCATCTAATTATCTGCTTTTAGGGACCCAAAAATAGATGTCTTAGCAGGGTATTAATTATAATAACTTACAACTTGTTTAGTAATTTCCAGATGATGTCATAACATAAATCAAACATACCTTTCTTCTTCCTTCTTCCTTCCGATCAAAAGCACATTGTTGTTTGCACTGTTCACAGGTCTGAGGTGGTCCATACTTTTTTTCCGAATTTGTGCAACGTTGACACTTGGTACCAATAAATGCTGCAATAATGTTACAATATTGACAAGGCTTGGGCTGAAAAAGATATACATTTCCTTTAAGACTTTTAAAAATATTAAAAATTTGCTACATAAAACATAACCACTATTACAGATATACTTCTGGGATTAATTAAGAAAAGTAACAGGTAAAAAATTTCTGTCATGTATGTTGCCCTGTCATGTTCAATGATATTTGTCATGTTTCTATTCATTCAGCTAGTATCTATTTCTAGAGTCATGACACTCACTGTTACTCTATTGGAATATTTAAATGAAAAATATTGAGAAATGTATGTGTGATTTCCATAGTATGTTATATAATACAAAAACTACACATGAAAAAGGTCTCCAAGAATGAAAATAAAGGTACATATGGACTGAAAAGTCTCATGTATCCAGAATTTAGGGAAATAAACTTCTACTAATTTAATATCCTGGTTAGTTTAATAACCATGTCACTTATTCAAAAAACATTTAACTTTTCATCATATACAGGTATAGACCACATAAGGATTATATAACACAGGTGAGTTTTCAACTTAAAAAAATTGGCACAAGCATATTCAACATAAACTATAACACAAATAACTTGATTATCTTTGATATTCAAAAGACAATTCAAGATAGAATAGAGCCTTAAGGTCAGCACTTTGAACAGTATTATTAATAAAATAATACTGGTGTAATATACCAATAATGACTATAATATCCATGTAAAACAATTTGTACTAGGACAGTGTCATGACTTTTGTGAATAAATATCTAAATTGTACTGCTACATAAAAATAATTTTGAAGAGGGGGTTCCAAAGGCGGGGGGAGAGTCTGATTATGCAAGCCTTATGGATAAGTAGGTTCTCCATAACCAGGGGTTTGCTGTATTTAATTTTCAAAAAACAGCTTCATAAATTTCACCTTGAAATTAAATATAAATAAAACATGTACATAATTTTACTGTTTGTAAATGTTGTCACCTTCCCATGAGACCATCTACAGAAAATTTCTTTCATAAAAAATGTTGATGTGTTGAAATATTTAAGAACACAGCAATACATATTTTTTAAAGGTCCAGCTTTATGAAAAACATTACCTGACCAGTAATAGAAACATGAAATGAAAACATAAGACATACTTACTGTCCCAAATTGCTTCACATTTTGAGCACACTTCTTACAAATTGTGTTAGTTTTGCTGAAAAGGAAATTGAATACAGATGATCACTTTTATGTAGTTTTCTGTAGCACAATGTTGAACTAAAGTAAAGAGTCACAGATTTGTAGTTCTTAAAGCTTACTCTAATACAGACCAAGGATTTTTTCAGAAATACAAATATGAGAATCTTTTCAAGGTTGTTTTAACCTGAATTTACTTCTCTGCTCATTAACTTAAGACAAATGTTTTAGACATTTTTATTGTGTATTTTTTTTGTAAAGAAAATAAAACAAAAAAAATGCTAATGTCTGCTATCTAGTTCCAAAATCTCCACACTTGCCACTATTAAGGTACAGCATTTCACATCAGTGTCTACCTAACCTTCCACTTGGCCATTCTCATTATCATGCCCTGACTTACTTATGAAGAAATTATCTGTTCTTCTGTTAGGCTATTTTCTGTGTGTGCTCCCAGAGTGGAATCACCTGTTTAAAAAGGTATGTACTATTCTACTAGATCTCATCCTTGAAAGGCAGTTGGTAACACTACAGACTTTATCTCAGGTCCGTTAACATTTTACCATTTTTTCATAGCTTAATCGTAACTTTATTTTTGCATTTTCAATAGCAAGGCTGTACATCTTTCATAAAATAATTTATTCTCTATTTCATCATAGGTAGACTGAAGTCTAGTTGTAAAACAACCACTATTTGGCAACATTCTCTCTCCCACCATATATGAAAGGTTTATAATTTAAAATTTCAGAGGCTAGACCATATAAATACGGAATCACAATCCCCAAGTGTTCCTTACAGACAACAACTTGTCTTTAACAATCAAAAACTGTTCAATATACAAACCTCTCTTGTTGAAATTCTGATCTGCAGTAAGTACATTTTACAATAGGATGCGCAATCCGACATTCCTGCAATAAGACAATACATTAGTCAGTATGTATCTCAAAGTCCCAAATCTCACTTTTCTGGTACAAAATTATTACCAAACCTAGTCAAATGTCTAAAACACATCAATAAAACCTGGCCCCCAACGTAAACAACTAGAGGATTTATGTAAGTGGCCAATCACAGTATAATTCCTTAGGGAAAGCATAGGTGTCTTTGTCTTTATTAGATGGGGGGGGGGGAGGTTATTACAGATAAATTAAGAAAGCTGTCAGGGCAGATTTGAAAGATTGGTTAAATGTGAAACTACTTATTATTTTGCACCGTTGCTCACAGACAGCATCCCGGCTTTAATGGGATGGGAGGAGCTCCAAATCATAGAGCATTCTGTTCCCAAACCAGTCGCTTCGCTTTCCTGGACAGGGAAGAAGGATGCCATCAGCTTTGCGGCTTCGGGTTCCTAGCAAGAAAGTGCAAAAACCGTCCCCTGCCCTCCTGCTGGAAGGAGAGGACAGAGCAGGCAGAAAACTGAGATGAAAACATCTCCACCCCAGGGTCTCTGCGGCATAGACAGGTGGCTGCCTCACTCAGCCCCACCCCTGAGACCCCCGGACGCTGATGGGGCCCGGCCCCCTCCTGGGCCGCCTGGAAGAAGGCAGGATTCTCTCTCCCTCTCAGGGGCCTTCCCCAGTTGATGCCCAGGCCCTCGAAAAAAGGGGTCCCCGGATGGGGAGGCGAGGGCTCCAGACTCCCAAACCCCTAAGACGCCGGGAAAGAGAGAGGGGCTGTGCTACAGCGGCCACGCAGCGCCCTCGGGTTACGGCCGAGGACACGCACTCCGCCCGCCGCCCGGCACCTACGGACCTTGCAGAGCTGCTGGCCCTGGGAGAGCTCCTCGAAGGGATAGCGCTGGGTACACTTGGTGCAGGCATACAGGGCCGAGGCCGCCATCCTGCTCCTCAGTCTCCTCCTCCGCCGCGCCCGCTCCGAGGCGGAGCCCTACGGGGAACTCGAGAGCCGCCGCCGCCGCCCGGGCCGCGGGCTCCTCCTCCTCCTCCCCCTCCCCCTGCCTCGCGCCCACCAGGGCCTCGCCGCCAGAGCCCAAGGCCCCGCGGACAACGCCGCCGTCTCCCTCCGCCTCCACTTCCGCCCCAGCCCACCCAGTGACGCCGTCCCAGCCGCTCCCGCTTAGGCCCCGATAGTGGCGGAGGGAGACGAAGCGGATAGTTGGTGGCAGTTTAGCTGCGCGGCCGCGGATCCGCTTCCTTCTCGGCCTCCCTTCCCCACCCCTGATTGGCTGCGGAGTCTATCGCGTCACTCGGTCGCTCCGCCCAACTCTGAACTCCAGTTACGCAGGGAGCGCCTACAAAAGGAGGATGTCACCGGCCAATGACAATCCGATGCTCTCAGCGCGCGAAATCCGCTTTAAACCCGCCCCGCCCAAAGGTCCAGGTCGCGGCTCTAGCAACCAGTCCCAGGTTCGGTGAGAGTGCCCCAATCCAATTGGGCAAATGTTCGTGAAAGGTTCGCTCTCTGCCGCTACTTTTTTCCCTTGACTTCTATTGGACCAAATCATTAAGCCCCTCCTAATCGTACGTTATTGGCCAAAAGGTAAGTATTTCACCTGGAGAGGCGTCCCCAAGTCAAACTCACGCTCTCTCCAGCATTTAGTCCGAGTGAACTGATGGAGTGTCTCAACTTCGCATTCGCTTTTATTCTATTTCAGTCATTCCATTCAGTTGCCGCTGGCGACAACACTACCCTGCGCCCCCATCTCCTCCTCGAGAAGTCCCGCCCCTTCGTAGAATCCCCTCGGAACCGACTGGTAGCCCACAGCTTTGTCGACCCCCAGCAGGCTCTGCTGCGCGCTACCTTGTGACGTCACCGGGGGAAGAGGCGGGTTCTCTCCCACTACAGGAAGACGTCTGCTTTTTTGATTGGCTATTGAAGACGTCCGTTAGGACGTGTGGTCTTTTCTGTGTGCTCGGTAAGCGTGGGCGTCCCTCAGGGAGAGTGTGGTAGGGGTTTCTAAACCCGGCACCAGCACCCCTGCCCCTTCCATCAGGGGTTAGGCTTAAGGTCGCCCCTGGTGGGCGGCTTTCGAGTCTTGAATAAGAGCACGAGAACCCAGACAGCACCGGAGCTGCGGAGGTCCCCGTGGGCAGGCAGAAAGATGGCGGCAGCGTCGGTCTCTGCGGCTTCTGGTTCTCAGTTCTCGGTAAGAAGCAGTTGACGTTCCCAGCGCCTTTTGGCGTTACCTCACGTTTCAGTGCGCTCCTCGGTCCAGCTTCTGGCCCCATCCTGGAGGACGCTAGGGGAGCGCCCGCCTAAATCGGCTCGCGCCACCCTGTCTTCCGCTGACTGCTCCTCCGTCGAGCCTGCACCCACTGGCTTGCAGTAAAACTGGCTTCGCCCTTTGCATTCTTCATCCCTCATTCACGTCTTGGCGTAGTAGGCCAGGTTGCTGAACATTGCCAAAGCTCGGCTGCGATAACTACCCACTCGCTGACCTGCAAAAACATAGCTCCTCTGGTCACGTGGGCGTAACGGCCCCTCTTGGAAACTGGCCGAGACCAGGTAGGCGCGCCAGTCTCCTAGTAGGCAGCTGTTAGTAGTCTGCAGTCTTGAGCGTTCCTAGTTATTGCTTGTGCTGTTTCCTTTACCTGCAGTGCCTCCCCCTCCTATCCTCTCATTAACTTCGTTGCCTGATCCTAGTAGCCAAAGAGCTTGCTTTCCGTAGTATTATTAGGACTACAATGCAGAAATGCCGTTTTGGAGAGGCGGCGGGGGGAACTGGTGTTAAATATTGTTTTTGCCTCCGCAAGAGTCCCCAGCCAGTTTAGTCACTGGTATTTATCAAATTATAGTGTCGAACGCTTAGTGTTTTGGGAACCGCGGCATTGAGATGAGATAGGATTCTCTTAATCCTATCTCTCTAAGCTGAGTTTAGCACAATAAATATATATGGTTTTCTATTTAACACTTTTTGGGCTTTCTGTTAAGACTACCATAAGGACTCAGGGTTAGTAAACGTGACAGTGCAAAAGTTGGAACTGTTATATGTTTGTTTAGCAAATGCTCGGTGCCTGGCATACCGTTAGGCTTTAAAATTACACGGATGAATAGGACAGAAATCCTGCTTTGAAGAAACAGGTAGCCTGATAAGTGCTACGATACTAGAATAATCTAAATGGGAGAGATTAGCAGTGCTTGGGTAAGCTAGAGAAGATTTCCTACACAGGAAGATGGTGCTAGCTGCTTATGGAAGGAGTTGTAATTGCTTGTCACAAGACTAGTGGAAAGATAAAAAGGCACTGCAGACGTTTTGGAGTATATGCCAAGACAATAAATAGGTGCTTTCAGAAAACTTGAGATGCTTTGGAATGAGCAAAGGTAATAAGGAGGTAGAGTTGGGTGAGATGAATTGGAAAAGTAGGTGAAAACGTGAGGAAAGAGAAGTAATGAGGGAAGAAGCCAGGAAAATATTAGGATAAATTTCATAGAAGCTAGGAGTGTAGGGAACACTTAGCAGAGTAACCGCGGGGAAATCACACATATTCTCAGTTTCAGCTTTCTGAAGCTGTTAGAATTTGTGATAATGAGGCCAGAAGTATAACAAGTCTTGGCGAAATGGGGGTAACAAGTTTGCAGAGAGGTCTAGGGAGGTTAGGGAGAAGTAATGAATAAAGCAGATAGAGTTCACTCAAGAATTAGGTCAGTAAAAGGAAAGAAAAATAAGTGAAACTATTAGAAGTGTCAGTAGATAGAAGAGATTATATAGGAGATGTGATTAATTAAACCTGGAAGAAAAGGGCTTTTCACTACCATCCAAATTTAAGCACTTGAAGACTGAACAAGGGCAATACTCCTATAAATGTTGAATTGAGCTGTACTGTGCGAAGGCAGTCTAGCTGAGCAGTGGTACTGGGATATAGTCAACCCTGAGTCCTTACGGTAGTCTTGACAGAAATCCCAAAAAGTGTTAAATAGAAAACCGTATATATTTATTGTGCTAAACTCAGCTTAAAGCGGATTAAGAGTATGCTAAGAATATTTAGATCCTTTACAGATCAAAATATAACAACCTTCTTAACTAACTTGACCTGCTACCTCAGAATGTCTAATTTGGAAGCTATTTCTCCAAACAAAAATGACTAACTTTAGTTGGTTTCTTGGTGTGTAAGAAGTGACCCTGCTGAGATGCCCCATCAGAAATAAGGCTACCATTTGCAACAGAATTGTGAAAGTACTTTGTCTTAACAAACAGCTAATCAATAAGACAACATAAAAAGATTTTTTTAAACTACAGACATGAACTCCAAAGACTATTCATTCAGATTTCAGGATTGTGGACATTAACACCTCAGATGTATTTAACTGTATTTAGCATTGATGAACCTAGTTGTAGTAAATGGAGGTTTTTTGTTTTTTTTTGTTTGTTTGTTTGTTTTTTACCAGGCAAGGATTTTTAACAAGTAGATTCACAAGTAACAGTGTTTAGGAAGCGGAGACTATGTGAATCTCAAAATGTAAACAACATGGAAATAGGCGATAAGTTTCAATTGGTCTTTTTAAGTATTGTTTCACTGCAAAGCAGCAAGAAGAGTAGCAACAACAGGTAACATTTATTGATTACTGTGTATTAGCTCACTGGTGGAAAGGGCAGAAAAACAACTCGGCATAATGAATTTAATGCTGTGTAGAAGTGTGGGCAGCATAGTGTTGAAATACACAATATTGTCTTTCAGCCTTTTATTATTTTCCCAATAACCAACACCCTTGTAAGATTTATTTTTGAGAATAATAAAATGAATACCTTCGTGCCCTTTTTTTGCATATTTTTTCTGTTCCTCCTTCCACCCACTACCGTACATTTTAAGATCATAGTAATATGTAATATCGTGTGTCTGTGAGACCCTCTCAGCCCATATCATTTTCCAAAAAGGGGAGAGAGAAAACAGTTCAGCAGATATACCTATGAGTGAAATTGCTGGTTCATAGTATATGTGCATCTTCAGCTTTACTTGGTTATGCTAAATTGTTTTCCAAAGCGATTATACCAGTATGTTCCACCAGCAGCCCTCTTTTATATCCTCTTAAATGGGTGATATCGTCCCACTTGTAAATTTTTGCTAAGTGGTGGGGTGTCAAATGACATCTCGTTCTTTTGCGATATGTGCTCTAGTAATCATTGGTGAGGTAATCATTTTGTGTGTTTTTTCTTCTGTGAAATGGTTGTTCATTGTTTTTTGCTTCTTTTTCAATTGGGTTGCCTTTTCTTTTATATAAGCATTCTTTTATATATTCTGGATGTTAATCCTCAGTCTGTTAGGACTATTCCAAATACACCTTAGCTTGTCTTTGATATCTTTTCATTAGTAGGAATTCTTAATTTTAATGTAAAATTTTGGTTTTTTCTTATGATTAGTGATTTTTGTTTAAAAAATTCCTTTGCTCCAAAGCCTTGATTATATTCTTCTATATTTTTCTCCACAAATTTTAAAATTGGAGTTTTGTTTGTTTTGAGACAGGATCTCATTCTGTTGCCCAGGTTAGAGTGCAGTGGCTTCATGATAGCTCACTACAACCCTTGGAACTCTTGGGCTCAGGTGATCCTCCTGCCCCAGCCTTAGTAGTAGCTGGGACTACAAGACCTACCACTGCCCAGCTAGTTTTTTTTTTTTTTTTATTCTTTGTAGAAACTCGCTGTGTGGCTCAGGCTGGTCTGGAACTTCTAGCCTTAAGTGATCCTCCCGCCTCAGCCTCCCAAAGTGTTAAGATTTACAGGCGTGAGCCACCACGCCTGGCCTAAAGTTGAGGCCTTTAAAGTCTTTAATTTACTTGACATTAATTTGTATGCTGTGAGGTGTAGGGATCCTGTTTAATGTTTTTACTTAAAAATACACAGTTGTCTCAGCACTACTTGTTGAAAACTCATCCTTTCCCAGCAATTTGCAATCCTAGCTCTATCAATATGT
Source organism: Indri indri (assembly GCA_004363605.1). NCBI lineage: Eukaryota > Metazoa > Chordata > Mammalia > Primates > Indriidae > Indri > Indri indri. Next base: position 91,526 of record RJWJ010001370.1, on the reverse strand, counting down.
AAATTTTATATGTGTATGGGTGTGTTACTGGGCTCTTTGGTTCCACTGTTGTTGCTTGTTTCTCCCTATGTAGATACCTGTACTGTCTAAGTGGGTATGTAAGGTGGGCAGAGGCAGAGGTATCTTTCCTTGTTCTTCAAGAGAAATGTTGGCTATTCATGGTCCTTTTCTTCAATAGAAATCCTAAAACCAGCTATTGGAATTTTGATTGAAATGTCACTGAACTTCTAGTTTAATTTGATAGTAACTGATATTTTTAAGATATTGAGCCATCTATCAGTGAATGTTATGTACTCCATTTATTTAGAACTTTAACATTTTTATAATTTCAAATCTTGTGTATTTATTAAATTTATTTCTAGTTTATTGTGTGATATATTTTCATAAGTTGCATTTTCTAACTGGTATATAGAATTATTGATTCTTACATGTTTTATCCAGCAACCTTGCCAAACTCTAGTTAATTGTAATAATTGAGGATTATTTGGTGTTTTCTATTTAGACAGTCATAATCTGTGAAGTTTGGATTCTTCTGGCTTTTCTATCTTAACATCTGTTAGTTCTTACCATTGCTTTAATGTGCAGACTAGGAAATGCAGTACAAAGTTGACTAGAAGTTGTTGTGTAGATACCTTTGTCTCGTTCCTCATTTTAAAAGGAATGTCACAAAGTTTGCACCATTGAGTATGTTTGCCATGTTTTTTGTAAAACCTCATAAGAAAATAGTTTTTAATAATTGCTGGATATCAAGTTTTATTGAATGCATTTTGACATTTGTTGATAATCGTATGGATTTTTACTTTAATAGGATAAATTATGTTAAAAAACATTATAGTGTTCATCCAGTTCTGCATTACTAGACTAACCCCACCTTTATCATATTGTTTTATCCTTTCTGTATAGTTGGTATGACTTACTCAATTTTTTGCTGAAGATGTTTAAATTTGTTTATCAGGAACTAATGACTATAATTTTTCTTTCTTGTTACCTGGTTTTGGGATCAAGACAGACTTATAAAATGAATGGGTTCCCTCTTTTTCTGTTTCCTTAAAGTCTTTGTGTAAGGGTCAAAATATCTGTTGAATGTTTTGTGAAACTCAAATTGATTCTTTAAAACTGTTACATTGATTATGAAGACTGCTTAGAGCTCTACATTAAGTTCCTCCACCTTTGGACCTTGACTTAGTTCTCCAATTTTCTTCAACTTCTATACACAAACCTTTTTTCAGCTAAACTAACGTATTCATTAACCTGGGAACAATTGCTTTTCATACCCATTTCTAGCTTGCCTATTAAAACATAGGTCAATCTGCAGGACTCAGTATTGATTTCAGCACTATTAGAAACCTTCCTTTACTACAGTAATCTGAAGCAATGGTCTGTTGTTGAATGCATCTACCCAGATGCTACACTACCCAGATGTAGCTCAGACCCCCACACAGTAAGGGGCACAGACTCACAAGACTGCCCCACTTAAGTCAAAAGCCAGAAGTCCTGGGTATCCCCAAGTCACCTTCATTTCTGTCCGCTAACTAAAACTTAAGGGGTTCCCACAACTTTGCTAGAATGACTTATAGTACCCAGGAAAGTACTATACTTAAACAGTTACAGTTTCATTATAACGGATACAGCTCAGGCATAGTCAAATGGAAGAGACATAGGAAAAGTGTGAAGGGCTTGCTTCCATACCCTTTACACCACCTCCACAGATCATCAGTGTGTTCACCCATCCAAAAGCTCCCCAAACCTAATTATTCAAGAGTTATCTTATTGAGGTTTCATTACATAGGCAAAACTGATTAAATTATTATTGTTAGCCATTGGTGACTGGGCTCAATCTCAGCTCCTCCCCTCCCCTGAGGTCAGAGTGTAGTGATGGTATTTGTAGTTCTCTACTATTAGGTGGTTGGTTTTTGTGACAACTAGCCCTCAGAAGATATCTTCAAACCTGAGGTTACCTAGGGACCCAACCATGAGTCACCCAAGACACTGCTATATTTAAGAAATTGCAGGAGTTTTTGAATCTCTATCTGGAACCAGGGAAAAACTAAATATAAATTTTTTTAATTATACCACAGGGCATGCAGATAATAAAAATGCAGTGATAAGTGTTTCAAAAAAAGGTAAGAAGATAGAGTGACAGATAGTTGCTATTTTAGATAGGGTGGTCTGGTAAGGCCTCACTGACACTTTTGAGCAGATAATCTGAATGAAGTGAGAAAGGGACCTTTCCGGGTACTTAGCACGTGAAAATGGAGTGCATTGTGCATGTCAGTATGGTGGTCAGTATGGCTGGAAAATAGCAAAGGAGGGAGATGGTGTGAAGAGAGAGTGTAGGGGTTAGCCTGGGGTTTGATTATGTATGGCTTTATAAGCCATGGTAAAAACTTTGGATTTTATTCTGTGGTAAAAAACTATTGGAGGATTTTGATTAGGAATATTACTTTAATTGATTTACTTTTTTAAAGGATTGTTATGACTAGCGAACTCTTTGGACAACAGACCAAGGCAATGTGGACAAGAGCAGTTTAGAGGCTGTTATGTTAGCCCATACAAAAGATCATGATGGCGTGAACCAGGGTAGTAGTTGTGGAATTGATGAGAAGTTGAAGAGTTTCTGGATATATTCTGAAGACAGAACCCCAAAAAGATTTAATGCCAGTGAAGATTGAATGTTGGATGTATGAGAAATGACTGCATGTAAGGATTTTAATTTAACCTGAGCAGCTGGATAAGTGGTGTGCCATTTATTTTGATATACTAGGAGAGGAGCAGGTTTTGGGACTTACAAGAATTTGGTTACAGACCTGTTAAATTTGAGGTACCCATTAGATATCTAAGTGGAGATAATGAGTAGTAGAAAGGTGGATGTGAGTGTAGAGTTTGAAAGGGAGAGCTCTTGATTCCATATTTAAACTTGAGGGTTATCTGCAAATACTTAGAGGCTTTTTAAAGCCCTATGAGTGGACGAAATTATCAAGGGAATTCATGTTGATAAAAAAAAGAAGAAGAAGAAGAGGCTTTAGGAGGAAAACCAGAGAGTGTGGTGTTGCATCCATTAAAGAAAGTTTTGAGATGAAGTGATTACTTTGTCATGCTTCTGGGAGGTCATTGAATTCAGCAATGTAGAAATAATTGATTTCGAAGAGCTATTTCTTTGGAGTGGGTGAGAGGAGAGGTGATTCAAGAGGTGGCAACAATTACAAGCAGTTCTTTTGAGAGATTGTTATAAGCTGAGAAATGAGGCTAGAACTAGAGGGAAGTCCTAAATCTCAGGCTCTTTTTTTTATGTTTGTCTTGTTTTTTCTTTTCTCTTCTTTTCTTTCTTTTCTGTTCTTAATGAGAATGTGAAAGATCTAGTGGGGAGGGAGAAATAGAAGTTGATTACAAGAACCAATACTATAACTAGGTAAATGGAGACAGGTCCATTGTACAAGCTATTATTTCTTTCACAGGAGTGGATGTAGAATGTATGAGAACAGATGTAGGTAGGTTGGAGGGTTCTCTTTTGAGAACTAGTTTATTGTTCAGTTAATCACATAATTTATGTGACTCCCTGATTCTTTTGAGGCAAGGGTGGTAGGAGTGGTAGGCAAGTCACTTAACTTTTTTGAATGTTAAATGGTAGGATGTAGGTAACCAGTGAAGACCTAAGGTTCCGTGTGACAAATCGTATTTAAAATTAAGTTGTGCAGTAATTCATAATCCTTTGCAAGACCTTTGACCATATTATAAAGAATTGAAAACTCATCCTATTTTCTAGTTACCTCTATACCAGATGTCAATTTACCATTAAGTTTGGAAAATGACAAATATTTGTCCTTGTTGCATACAAACACACTTACTGCAGTAGACTTTGCATTTATTGTTTGAGTACTGCTTTTGAGATTTGTCCCTGCCTTAGCTCCTTAGCTCTTTTGTCTCCAACATTGGTTTTCACAGCCATAGTATATGTTTCATATTTATATAAATATAAAATATTTTATTAATATATTAAATCAACTGGAAATTTGTATAGTTTTTAACATGGAAGTAGAATCTTCAATTTTTAGTAAGATTTAAATACAGCGTAGGTATTTTGATAGCCTTTGTTTATTTCGGGAGTTATTTATTGTTATTGTAAATATTCACTGTTCCTTTGTACTTTTCTGAACACAGATTATTCTGGTACTTTAAAAATATAGTTCTCCAAAGGTTAGAATTGAAAAACCTAGTTTGCTGTGGCCATTTGAAAAAGAAAAATGGATGTCTGAGAATTTTGGACAGCTGGCAGTCATATCATCCACCTTAGCCCTCAGCTTCTCTGTTATTTCCCCCACTGTAGGTCCATCTGTTAATAGGAAGTCGCCTACAACAGATAAACAGTGTCTTTGGATTGAGGATTATCATGTAGAATCCCAAATTTAACAGAATGTCATTCATGACAGAGTGGTAAATGTGTGGAAATAAAGCATTATATTTGGATGTTTGATAAGCCTTAATGTTTTCTTATTGTTTCCCTTTTTTCTTACTAAACATAAATTCTTTGAGGCAAGGACAATGTCTTATTTTCTTTCTGGAGTTTTGGACACTATAAATATTCAGGCAGTATTTTGTTGATTGAGGATAGAGAAATTCAATCATTTGTAGCAGTTTCTGGCCCTGTAAAAAGACCATACTTACTTTTCTGAATGTATATTTCACAGTGCATATTTTTAAGATACAATTTATTAAAGTTCATTGTGAGTACTATATGTAAGTATTTCTGCACAGCATTTGTATTGGAGTTGTCAGAGCATTATTTTCTTTTTATGGTATGTGGCATATGTCTACATTTAGGAAAATATGAAACACTTTAAAAGTTATATTTTTTTAAATAAATAATGATTGAATTCTATTGTATATAGTCGGTGGGCTCTATTTTTTCCTGTTGCCTCTATCCATATTCTTATGGACAGTCCAGTTCTCAGTCTTGAATATTAGTGGTTTAAATTTTTGAAAGATAATTTGTATGTTTTTATTTTTCAGAACGCCTTAGGTGAACCATCAAGGTCTAATGGAAGTATGGTTCGCCATTCTTCATCTCCATATGTAGTATATCCATCCGATAAGCCTTTCCTGAATAGTGATCTACGACGCTCCCCAAATAAGCCTACGCTTGCCTATCCAGAAAGCAACAGCAGAGGTAATAGCACCTAACAAAATAGATGTTATTTGCGTCCACTTACTGCTTTAAAATTCTTAATTTTGTCCTCCATTATTTTGAAATTAGAGGAAAGGATATGTCCCCCTCCAGTTTTTAGCCGCCTCAAAATACTGTGCTTTTCTTGTGTTCCTTATATTGATTGTTGAACATCTTCATCCACCAGATCACTGAAGCTAAAATACTTGAGTCATCTGTGACTGCTTTTGTCATCTCCAGTGTCAATCAGGAGCCAAGACTTGTATTTTTGTTTCTGAAATATCCCAAAAGCCTGTTGGTACAGTCTCTTTTTGTTCTCCTTTCTTTGGTTCAGGTACTCATCATAGGTGCCTAGATGTTCACAATACACTCCTAATTGATCTCCCTGCCCATTTTCTCCTTCTCATCCCCAGTTAGCAACATTTCCACCATTTATTGTTATCCATAATCTCTCCCACTCTAAACAAAAAAGTTTTAGTACCTCTCCATGGCTTACATAAGTCCTTAAATTTTTTATAACCTAGATTTTATCTGCCTTACCAACTCCATCCGTAGCTTCTCTTCTCTTTTCCCCTTACCCTTCCTTTGTTCTGGTTACTTTGAAATATATTTGTTCCTGGAACCTGCCGTCCGTGTTGGCTTTCTTGCTGCCTTAAGAAATTGCCACAAACTTAACAGCTTTAAATAACACATTTATTTATTATCTCACAGTTTTTTGTAGGTCAGAAGTCTAGGTAGACTCATCTGGGGCCTCTACTTAGGGTCTTATAAGGCTGAAATTAAGGTATTGGCTGGAGCTGTGTTCTTTACTGGAGGCTCTGGGGAAAATCTGCTTCCAGTCTCATTCAGATTCTTGGCCAAATTCAGTTCCTTGTAGTTCAGGACTGAGTTTCTGTTGCCTAGCAGACTGTCAGCTGGGGACAGTCTTTGCTTCTAGAAACTGTCCTTGTTTCTTTTCATGCTTCCTTTATGGTCCCCTGCAGCAGCAGTAGGATATTAATTATCTTTGAGATGTTTCTTCATCTATAACTTTTAAAATATATCTACCTTATACTTTGTGTATGAGAGAGAGGTTTAAATGAAATGTATTTGCTTTATTTGAAATGCTGCTGTATTTCATTTTTTTCAAAGTTGTGTTTAATCACTAATATTGCAGCAATTACTTGTGTTGCTGATTCTCTAGGTAAAAGACATATTAGCC
>RJWJ010001370.1:0-85064 GCA_004363605.1 Indri indri | reverse complement strand
TCTTATTTAAAAATAAGCACAAACTAAAATAACTATGTAACAGAGTTCTAACAGGAAACACAACATCTAAGAATTAGATATGAATTCTTCCTTTACAATATTCTATGTAGTTCTAATCTTTACATCCATGAAAAAAAACTTTTAAAAAAAGTTCAGAGAAAGGCAATTTATTAAAAAATGAAAGAATAAGAAAAATTAAGCGGGCAGATCAATTCACAGAGAGTCAGTAAATGTTTAGCCCAGTATGTTACTAATAAAGCAAAATTCTTCTTGTGTGTGACAGTAGTGGTTTTAAGGAATATAAGAGGAAAGGGAGAAAAGGAGATGAAAGAAAAATAAACGAGAAAAAATAACATGCAAGGCAGTAAATAAGCTTTTATGCCTTCGGAGCACAGGCATGTGAACTGTTTAAGCAGTGTCCCAAGATAATCATTCATATCCGTTATACTTTTAGAGCAGTTCTTGTATTAATCCAACAATGCTTTCAAAATGGTAAGGATAGACACAGTAACCACCATCCCCTTCCCAACTACAAAAAAATGAAGGCTATGAGATACAAACAAAGGGCCAAGAGAGTTCAGAAAAGACATTTGGGGCAGGCGGGGAGAGGTCTGTGTGTTGGGGAAGCTAGAGGAAAGGAAGACTTTTCAGGGGAAGAAGGAAAAACTATATAATGTGGGCTTTAAAGAAGGAGTACATTTTTATAAGAAGAAAATTTCGGTAAAAGTATAGCATGTGAAAGGCTTGCAAACTTGACGTTTTTACTACTTTGTCAAGGACATTGTTGCTTCGTTTTTCCTTCCTGGGAGTGTGTGACAGTGGAGAATATAATGCTTAAAATTACAGTTTAGTGCCACTTCCTTAATTTGAGCTAAAATTCGCAGTTTTACCTAACATTGCTTTTGCATCATCGTTGTCAAACATTAACACAGTGAAAACAGCAAAAAGTCTTACTAGTATTATGAAAATAGTGTTGGCTTCACAGAGCCTAGGAAAGGCCTCAAGAATCCTTACCTCCATGGGCTCATGCATTTGAAAACCACTGTAGGCCGGGTGCGGTGGGTCACGCCTGTAATCCTAGCTCTCTGGGAGGCCTAGGCGGGTGGATCGCTCAAGGTCAGGAGTTCGAGACCAGCCTGAGCAAGAGCGAGACCCCGTCTCTACTAAAAATAGAAAGAAATTATCTGGACAACTAAAAATATATATAGAAAAAATTAGCCGGGCATGGTGGCACATGCCTGTAGTCCCAGCTACTCGGGAGGCTGAGGCAGGAGGATCGCTTGAGCCCAGGAGTTTGAGGTTGCTGTGAGCTAGGCTGACGCCATGGCACTCTAGCCAGGGCAACAGAGCCAGACTCTGTCTCAAAAAAAGAAAATAAAAAAGAAAAGAAAACCACTGTAATAAAGGATAGGAGTACATTCAGAATAGTGTTTGGTTCAGGTAAATATTTTTACCAGGTATAGGAAGAATGTAGATGGCAGCATCTTGTCTAGAATCTAGATGATAGCTCCTTGAAGGCAGAGATCATCTTGATATTATATTACCTCCTTTATATTATCTCCTTAATATTGTATTATCTCCTTTATGTTATCTCCTTCTCCTTGCAGAATACCTTACACATCATGTGTGGTATACAAATGTTTGTTGAACTGAAATTTACGTCAGAAATAAATCTAAACTAAAGCAATGGCAGCATGCTTCGATGTGGGCAGTGAGGAAGATGAAGAAATCTTTGAGTCCAAGTTTTCTAGTATGGATAATGGTGCGATTAAGACAGGTCACAGGAAAAATATAGTATCATATCAAGGAATGATATGATTTTGGCTATATCAAATTTGAAGTGCCTATGAGTTAGATGGAGGTGAACAGTAAGCAAGTGAAAAGTATAAGTCCGAAGTGTAATAGAGAATGCTACACTAATGAACTTAGGCATCATCAAGAATACAGTGGATGAAGCCCATGAGGGGTTTCTTCAAGGAGAAAGTAGAAGGAGAAAAGAGCTCTGAAAAATACTATTTAAGCAGTGAGCTAAAAGGTAGGAACAGTCAGAAAGGTGGAGAACCACCAACACAGCAATATGGGAGAAACAAAAGATGCAGATTGTTTCTTTCTCCCTTAATCTACAGCAAACCCGTATTGATGTATTAATAATAAAAATGTTCTAAACAACAGATAAACCTGACTTTGTTATTAACAACAGAAAACATTGAGATCTGCTAAGCTTAATGTACACCGTGCACTTCAGTCTTCTAAATGAATGACACACTGGGCTTGAGAAGTGGATAGAAAGTCTTCCACTCTTTAGTGCTCCTTGAAGTCACTTAAAGCAGTTTCCAGACTTCACATGTTAGAATCACCTGAGAATCTTCTTGGACTCCTGGCTTTCATTCAAAACATTCTTTTAGATATCTTTTAGATATTTTTTTTCTTTTTGTATGGGGTATGTCCTAGGCATTGTGATTTGTAAATGCTCCTCAGACCTGGATGTGGTGGCTTACTCCTGTAATCCTAGCATTTTGGGAGGCTGAGGCAGATCACTTGAGGCCAGGAGTTGGAGGTTACAGTGAGCTATATGATGATGCCGCTGCACTTCAGCCTGTCTCAAAAATAAATAAATAAATGCTCCCCAGGTATTTCAGAAATGCAGTGAAGTTAGGGAGTGAACCACTGGCTATGTTAGGTCAAGGATGAATTACTAAGATGTGGTAAAGTTTTGCCAGGTAGAGAGTCAGGGAGAAAGGGATTGCTGCTAATTGTCTTCTCATTCAGTGGTCCCGAATCCCAGCACGGACCGTACTGGTCCTGTTATGAACTGGGCCTCACAGCAGGATGTGAGTGACTGGTGAGCCAGTAAAACTTCATCTGTATTTATAGCTGCTCCCCATTGCGTGAGCTCCACCTCCTGTCAGATCAGTCACTGTCTCCCATCACCTCCAGATAGGACCATCTAGTTGCAGGAAAACATGCTCAGGGCTCCCACTGATTCTACATTATGGTGAGTTATATAATTCTTTCATTATATATTATGATCTAATAATAATAGAAATAAAGTGCACAATAAATGTAATGCGCTTGAATCATCCTGAAACCATTCCCGACCCCCACCCCCCCACACACAGTCTATGGAAAAACTGTCTTCCATGAAACCAGTCCCTGACGCCAAAAAGATTGGGGACAGCTGTTCTAATTGATATTTTAAATTAATAATCATGGAGACTTTCCTTCATATGTCTATTAAAACATCTGAGTGCCAGCTGTGAGCCACACATAGTGATAGCACTGGAGTTTTAATTATGAATAAAATCCCCCACACCCAGGGAAGAAGAAAGAAAAAGCATGTGCAGTAGTCTGTCCATATCGACGGGTTCCACATCCTCCAGCTCAACCAGGATTGAAAATGTAGTTGTGTCTGTAATGAATATGTACAGACATTTTTCCCTAAACAATATAGTATAACAGCTATTTACCTTGGATTAGGTATTATAAATAACCAGAGAAGATTTAAAGTATACAAGAGGATATGCTAGGTTATATGCAAATACTGCACCATTTTATATAAGGGGCTTGAGGATGCTCAGATTTGGGGGTGGGCAGTGTCTTAGAACCAGTCCCCTGCAGATACTGAGGTTTGACTATATCCTCTACGTAAACATTACCTTCTCACTTCACTATTAGCGAACCGCACACGCACAACTACCAGGGCAGCTCCTAACAGCCTGAGTTTGATGTCTTTTTTTAGGGAAAACCAGAGAGAATACAGACTCCAGCTACCAACTGAATTATTTTCATAAGAACAAATAAATGGCACCCTCATATTTATTTTAAAAATTATATGAATAAGAGATTGTCTCCTCCCCCAAGGAGCTCATATTTCAGTGATCATTAAGTAACATTTAAGAAAAACTGAGTATCTCCCTTTGTATCTATAATATTCCAGAGGCATTTACACTTCCGTGCATAACCAAAATATATTTCATTTTGAGCATATATGTTCAGAAATATTGTGGGTAGTATGGAGGATAAAAATTTTTAATCTGGTGTTTGCTATGAACAGTCTGTCTATTTCCTTTTACTTTTTTTTTTTAATTTTTTAAATTTATTTATTTATTTATTTTGAGGCAGCGTCTTGCTCTGTTGCCTGGGCTACAGTACCATGGTGTCAGCCTAGCTCACAGCAACCTCAAACTCCTGCGCTCAAGCAGTCCTCCTGCGTCAGCCTTCCGAATAGCTGGGACTATAGGTACACACCACCATGCCTGGCTAATTTTTTTTATTTTTAGTTCCCCAGCTAATTTTTTCTATTTTTAGTAGAAATGGGGTCTTGCTCTTGCTCAGGCTGGTTTCAAACTCCTGAGCTCAAGCAATCATCCCGCCTCTGCCTCCCGGAGTGCTAGGATTACAGGCATGAGCCACTGTGCCCAGCCGAACAGTCTATTTCTGAAAGGAAAAATACAGTATCATATTTCAATATGTTACTTTTTTCTTTAAACAAATATTAATGGGTTTGCTTCTTCTAGAAATGTTGTCCCCACTGTCTCTCTTCCCAGTATATGAAGTTAAAACAAATCTCTGAATTGTTCATTGTTTATTTCTACATAGAATATTTTTCATTCAGGGGTTTTTTTCAAGTAACATGGTAACATAAGCATAAATAGCACAGTAGTTTGTGACCTCATAGAAGAGAGGACAATAGAAGGGAAGAAAAAGCAAGAGCTCACTCTCATACCTTTTTAAGGAGAAAACTAATGCTTAATGCATCACGTGGTTACCTGGAATGTTTTTTTAACTCAAGAAAGCAGACATGTTTGTAAGAAAAAACTGTATACGAAACTGAAAACCTATACCAAATATAACTCTTGAAATGAATATATAAAATGTAAATTAATAACCTGGATCCAAAAATCTCTAATTAGAAAACTAGACAATAAGAGGATGAAATAAAAAGCTTGCCATATTTCTTACATTAACTCTTTTTTATATAATAAAAATTTTATTTTTGACATTGAAAATGTTTTCAGTGATGTGGTTATGGGATTGTGTGTTTATGTGTTTTAAACATATAGTTAGCCACTAGTAGAATAAAGTCATATTTTCTTTCTAATACTAGATTTATTTTTATAAAGAGCTTAGAAAAAGTACAGTTAATAGTTTCCTAGTTACAAGTAATAGAAACTCTGACTGAGCTAGTTTTGGCAGAGAGGAGTCTTTTTGCTTTACAAACATGTAAGCAAGGATTAAACAACCAAGAACATGAAGTACAGTATACAGGTGAACTTTAAGAATATCAGAAACCACAGGCTCAAATATGGCCAGCACTTTCTCTCCATCCCCTCCATCCCCTCCACCGCCCACCCCCCCCTTCTAGCTATCTTTATTTTTTCTAGCTAGAGGCCACCTTTTCCCACATAGCAGGAAACATGGCTACCAACAGTTTTGGAGTTTTAAGTTAAACTAATTCTGACTTCAATTTTTTGGGCAAAAGTCCCAAGGAGACAGCCATTGTCTGTGCTTTAGTTGGGTGTCCCCTGTGGATCAGTTAGCCAAATTTGTGAAAGGTAATAAAGGGATAAATCAGTTGTAGTTACACCTATGTTGAGGTAAGGGGAAATTCCCAGGAAAAGAGGTATATCAGTCAGGCAAACAGTTTCAAAGATGTATGCGTTATGTGATATAGTAAAATATAATAAAAATTGAAGAAAACAATTAGCATAAAATACAATGAAAAAATGATTTGTCAGGTATTGCAGATGCGATTATGTTAACTCAAAAGTCAATATATGCTTCTTAAGTAAAACCTGAAACAGAGTGAAACACATTAAGAATAAAAGGTTGGCAAAGATATATAGAACCATACAAATAAAAAGATTGGATGGCAGTATTATCATCAGACAGAATAATATAGACAAATATCAACAGTTTCATATAATAATAAATAACAACATCTGGCTTAAAAGCAAGGAGGAGAAATACCCAGGTACCAGAAATAAAATGAGTTTCAAGCCAGAACAGTAAGGAGGATAATAAAGCCAAAAACCTCAGGGACAGTACTAGTTGGTGTTCAGGTACAGTAGGGGAGAAGATAGGATTTGAAATATAGGTAGAAACTGGAGAACAAAGCTTTAGGCCGTGAATACTTCTTTTAGAAAGCTGGGGGTGATGAAATTAGAGAAAGGGTATTGGAACAACTAGGCCCGTGGCCTGGGGAAGAAGCTGTGGATGGAAAAGTTACCTCTGATAAATCAACCTAGATCTATTTCATGTGCTCACTGAGGTGCATACATGAAGGCTCTAATACGTAGAGCTATATACAATGTTAGTAAAAACTGTTAATATTATGAATTACATTTAAAGTATACTCATAAATAAGTATGACATAAAATAGTAAAGGGTAGTCCCAGTAACATATAAAAGCATAGAAAAAATCCAAAAGGACTTCAATGAAATATTTATTATTATACCTAGATGGTAAGATTATGGGTATGATTTTTTTTTTCCTTTTCATGTTTTTTCTAAATTATCCATATGTGCATTTATTCAATTTTTTGAAAAAGAAGACAGTAAAACATTATACATTTAAACAGGGATTAGAGTACTTGGAAGGAATTTAATATAATATAATCTTAAATACCTTTCATTATAGAGCAAGAAAAGAACGAAAATAATTAAACATTAACTTAAGTTTATTAAAGAACAAAAGAATAAGGAAAGTAGGAGAAAGAACTAATGTGTGGCCTTGTATTTTGTTTTGCTTTGAAGTAAAAATGCTAAAGATTTCTAAGGATATGCTAAGATTCTAATAAAAGAACATGAATCTATTCACAAAATTAGAAATAAGGAAAATACCGTAGATTATTATAGTAACTATTATGTTCAGTACTCTATTAATAATTTTGAATGTCTTTCAGAAATTTTTAAACATAGAAAAGGAAAAAAGTGATTGGAAAAGAAATTTGTTTTATATTGTCAAAGCCTCAGGAAGACTTGAGCCCCATGTAGTTTTAGGGAATAAATTTTGAGACGTGCTTGAAAAACAAATCATCCCCATCATATATAAGCCATTCCAGAATCAGAACAGGAAAGCATACACCCGCTCTCCTGGTTCTATTTGTTAATCCTGCATATCACTATATTACTACTACAGTTGCTCACATACAGAACAAAAATGGAGTGTTCTAGCCAGTTTCAGTAATAAATATAGATGCAAAAATAAAATACTAGCAAAATTATGTGCTATTGAATATAATTTAATGAAGAAATGGAAGAAGTATTTGATATTACATAGTCTTATTTTAATAAATATGCCTCAGTGGTTCAAAAGAGGTTAAGAAAACTTAATTGATATTAAAGGACATTTTTAAGTTTTTCCTTTTTCTGTTATATTTATCTGATTACAGGTATAAAAAAGAATTGCTCCTTTTAATATTAATCTTAATATCTGTTAATCTTCTATCTGGGTTCCTTTCCTATTAGTTCTCAAAGTCTTTTCAGTTGATTTTTTAGGTTTCTAGGTGTATGTATGTATTTCATGTTTGCATTCTTGCCAGTTATAGTCTCATTGAATAACAATTGGCCATTTTGTAAAATGTATCAGTCTTTTATTTGGGGGCTGTCATGTGCACTGAAAAATTTGGTGAATGAATGAATGATGTTAATGGACAAAATTGAAATACTGGCATAATATTAATGAAACTAGAATAAAAGGCTGAAACTGTCTTAGGGATGTGTAAGTAATAATCATAGTGTCTATATCTATGTATCTCTCTATATATCAGTGTATGTGTGAATTTAGTATTGATAAATTGGGCATTTAAAGTTCTTCGACACAAAAATACTTTTTATTTGACTTAATTAAATGTAAGAACTTTTGAAATTCGAAGAGTAATAAAAGAAAATGTAAAGTTTATCTGATCTTGAGGTTAGGAAGAACTTTCTTCTAAGTATATAAACAAAGAAAACTTGGGAAATAATGTTAGGTATACCTTTATGAAAGATCAAAATATCTGAACGTAAAAACTAATAACACCAAAACTAGAATTAAAGACAGAAAATAAAATGGAGGGAGGAAAACTTTTTCACATATAAAAATGAGCAAAGGAAATTCATGAAAGGGAGAAAATTGGCCAATAATGTATACAAAAATATTAAATTATTTAAACTTTAATAGAAATGCAAAGTAACGATAAGTACAAAAATATTAAATTATTTAAACTTTAATAGAAATGCAAAGTAACGATAAGTAGCACATTTTCCTCATCAGAATGGCAGAGGTTTTCTGTGTTGGCGCAGACATGTACTTTCTATGACAGTATAATTTGATGCAACCCCTTTTGAAGGTACTTGCTTCAGAGCCTTTAAAATATAAATATTCTTTTACCCAGTAACTTAATTTTTTAGATTTTAATTATTAATCATAAGGAAATAATCTTTTAAGACTGATCACACGAGGGAATGCTCACTGTTAATGCTAAGGTGAAAAACAAAATTTAGGTATAGTTTGATCTCAATTTATTTTATGCATGTAGAAAAAGATGGAAAGAACTAAAAGTGGCAGTTGTTATCTCTGAGTTCCTGTATCTTCTGTGTCAGCAGTCCCCAGCCTTTTTGGCACTAGCAGCCTGTTTCACAGAAGACAATTTTTCCACAGATGGTGGGGCAGGGAGGATGGTTTAGGGGTAATTCAAGCTCATTACATTTATTGTGCACTTTATTTTTGTTATTATTACATTGTAATATATAATGAAATAATTATACAACTCACCATAATGCAGAATCTAATGCTGCTCCTGATCTGACAGGAGGCTCAACTCAGGCCATGATGCAAGCAATGGGCAGCTGCTATAAATACAGATGAAGCTTCGATAGCTCGCTTGCCATTCACCTCCTGCTGTGCAGCCCAGTTTCTAACAGGTTACAGACCAGTACTGGTCCTCAGCCCAGGGATTGGGGACTGCAGTCTACATTTTCTGCAGTGAATACGTATTACTTTTATAATCAGAAACTTTTGAAGGAGAATTTAGAGAGTGTTTAAAATGTAGATTTTTAAGAAACACTTTTTGTGCTTGACTTTTTAACTCTACAGTTGGATTCTGTTATACATGTGATGCTTGTTAATAAAAAAGGTTTAGACAGTTAATAATGTACTTTGGGACAGTTTTGTGAATTTTGTGTGATTAGCTACTTTTTTTTTTACCATTTTATAAAATCCATGTATGTTACCTATATTATCCATGTTTATATTTGGCAGCCATATTTTCTGCTCTGAAGAATCTTCAAGATAAGATTCGACGCTTGGAACTTGAAAGGATTCAGGCAGAAGAAAGTGTGAAAACCTTGTCTAAAGAAACAATTGAATATAAGAAAGTACTAGATGAACAGATACAAGAAAGGGAGAATTCAAAGAATGAAGAATCAAAGCACAATCAAGGTTTGTTTAATTATGAAGGAAATTGAATTCTATTAGTAAGCATCGTGAAATTATTCTAAAAGCAATTCTCTGTTAGTGTTTTCTAGTGGTTAGTATTTTAGGGCACTACAAAATTACATAGTGCTCAAGTACATTTTGCGGAGCTAGATGCTGATGTCATTCATTAAATTTACTGGCTGAATGCAAGGCAGATTTTACTAGCATACAGAATGATTTAGATAACCTGAAAAGGCTTCAGAGCTGTGGAACGTGTTTGTATTTTATAGATAGTAGATTTGATTCCTGTTAACAGTTTGTTGAAACTATTCTATGGGTAAGTTTCTGCTTTTTTTATGTATTTTTAGAACTGACATCTCAGTTGTTAGCTGCAGAAAATAAGTGTAATCTTTTAGAAAAACAGTTGGAGTACATGCGAAATATGATAAAGCATGCAGAAACAGAGAGGACATCTGTCTTGGAGAAACAGGTAAGGTACCTCACAGACTGATACTCAAGAGCAGTTAGTTGTGGGGAAAATTAATTGAAATAAAGACCTTTATTCTCAGTGAGGACTAATGGTGTCAAGGACTGAAATTTCTTGGGATCAGTTATGGAATCTGAAAGTTTGATTGGCTTTCTTCATTGTTATTGTTGCATTTGGTAGAGTATTACTTAAATTGGAAAAATACTATACAGTCGTGGCATACTTTTAAGTCATGTTAACTTCTTTGAGTCTACCTTATAAAAAGTATAAATAATCGTATACCTCTGTACCTCTTAAATTTATATACTCAAGTGAGATACTTATTCGAAGGTTCTTTATACTTTGTAAAACTCTTAACAGTTGTTATTTTAGCAAAGTATTTTTCTGCTTTGTTATACCCAAGGTCTTTGTATTTAAGTATGCTGCACGTCTGTGAGAGGGCATCAACATGAGTCTCAAATATATTTTTTAAGGCATTTTCCTTTTCCTATTAGCTAGAATTTGTATTCATCACGAATACTACAATTTCTGGACATCTTAACTCTGTTATACAAAATTTGACAGTTTATATGCTTAATATTATCTAGATGTTCTAAAGTATAAAAGAAATACTATGCAGCTTTTCTCAATACTTTGAGAAGATATCTCAGTATTTAATTCTCATAAGTATTATAGGTCTCTTCACTATGTTACTGAGTTTATTTCAGTAACTGTATATTTTACATTTTCAATTGGGTCTTTTTCCATCCACTTATTTTTGTTATTTTTATGTACTATTACTCTGTGGTTTTTATTCCTTTTCTCTTTTTGAACACTGTAAACAATTCTCACATTTTTAAAGTGTTCATCCTCTCATTTGTTTTGTCTACTGATTCTCCCATATGTTCTTTTGGTTTTTTGTGATAGTTTTTTCATGGTGAACTCATATTCTTTAGAGTTATTTTTGTGGAGATTTAATATTTCCTAAGTTGTGTGGGCAGCCTTATGAGACAGTTGTGGATTTGCCTTTGCTGAGGCTTGATCACTCTGGTCCAGATTTATGTTAATATATTGGTTGGTCTTCTTGCACTATTGTGGATTATACATTGCCTGAAGTTTTATGTCTTGTTCCTATACATCTTATATATATATATATATATATATATATATATATATATGTCTTGTTCCTGTACATCTTATATACCCAGGCTCCAGTACTGCCTCATGTGATATTAAACTTTAGGATCCCTTAATTTGCTTTCAAGTTCCTTTCTCTCTTTTGCCCATAGAGATTCTCCTTCCTTGATTTCAAGGTAGCTAAGTAATAAATAATTTATTACATTATTCTTATTTTGTCTCTGTGTGGATGTGGTGGAGAAGGGAGGGATCCGTTCAATGAGATAACCTTAAAATGTCTTAACTAGTATATCTAGGAGACAGCTATATAATAGATGTCTTTAGATTATAGTATTTGTTTCATCAGTAAATTTTAAATAGCCCTTTTTAAGAAGGATAATTTTGTAAGACTGGCTCCAGTGCTGGAAATAAAATATGGTTTGTGCAAATTTTTAAGTTAATGGATTCTTTAAAAACCACTACTATCGCTAAGGTGTACAGAAAGGAATTAGTAGCTCATACAAATTCCTCATAATTATTGCTTCATATTGCTTTGCTGTGTTCAAATTGCTATTATTATGATACCTATTGTCATAGCCTTATATATGGAGTTACACTGTTTATAAGTCCAGTTATTTAGTGTTTTGGTTTTTTACTACTGCTAGGTCCCAATTTAGTATATTTTCACTTCTCCTGTTTTAATGGTTTATTCTATCAGTCTTTAAGTCTGTATAGGAGGAAGTCTTTTTAAATCTGTGACTGTAAACCTGAAAATAAAAAGTTAAAAGGGTGTTTTATGTGGAATTCAAAGGAATGTAAACCAGAAATTAACTACTTAAGAGGACCAAATTAATTGAAAGTATTGTGTGTGTGTTTTTGTGTGTGTAGCCTATATGTCCAATAAGTCCTTGCTATCCCAGGGCATAGAGATACTGTCACTATATAAAACCATGGGTTATGTAAAGTAGTATATATATTAATAGTAAGGGCAGTATTCCACTTAAATCAATAATTTATTGATGCCCCTATGATTTCATCTTAATGTTATTTTCCTAGAATTCCTCTGTATATCTAAATAGTTATATGAAGGGCCAGACAGTAGCATACAATGTATTCTAAGGTATGCTCAGTGTTTTCCTGTTTTTTAATTGTCAAATTATCATACTGTATTTAATGCTGTTTTTCAGGTTTCTTTAGAAAGAGAACAACAACATGATCAAACACACGTTCAGAGCCAGCTTGAAAAACTGGATCTTCTTGAACAGGAGTATAATAAACTTACCACAATGCAAGCTCTTGCAGAAGTCAGTGCATGCATCTTATACTCATTAATGCATATCAGGGTTTTTAAAATTATAGCACTGGATATTTAGAGCAATAAAGGTGATCTTACAGCAAAGAAGTATGTAGGAGTTTTAGGCCAAGCTTAGTGGCTTATGCCTATAATCTCAGCACTTTAGTTGGCTGAGGTGGGAGGATCACTTGAGCCTAGACATTCAAAACCAGCCTGGGCAATACAGCCAGACCCCATATCTACAAAAGAAACATTAGCCAAATGTCGTGGCGCGTGCCTATAGTCCTAGCAACTCTGGAAGCTGAGGCAAGAGTGTCACTTGAGTCCAGGAATTCAAGACTACAGTGAGCTATGATCAGTCCACTTGCACTCCAGCCTGGGTGACAGAGTGTGAGACCCTGTCTCTTAAAAAAAAATATTAATTCATTAATTTTAAAAAAGGAACTTTAAAAAGAAAAAATGTAAGCTTGGAGAGAATGTTCACATTTTATAATCTTGATGGGTATTCTTTTTGAAAATATTTAAAGATTACATGTTTTTGAGTATCCTTAAGGTTTGTATCACTTGGTTTAAGTTGTTCTCTGAGCAAATTTTATATTTAATTGTTGCGCTTAGGAAGTATTTAATACCACTCAAAGTTCCAGATTCAGCGTCCATATAGCCTATTTATCTTCATAAAGATCTGTGTTCTTTGGCTGTAGATTTTACCCATAATTCTGTCCAGCTGTGTCACAGCTAACCTCATAAATCACTCATAATTGAACACAATGGAGAGTGTCATGGATGCTGTCAAGCCCAGAGATCCCATTACTAGAGCGAACGAACAAGTTTATTTGTGCTAAAATTCACAAGCGCCTATGCTGCAATATTAAAATTTTACAAGTAGATACTGAAGACTTTTCACTATTCCTTTTGGTATTTTTATCATAGAAAAAAATGCAAGAATTGGAAGCAAAACTCCATGAAGAAGAACAGGAAAGGAAACGTATGCAAGCTAAGGCAGCTGAGGTAAGTTAAATGTGAGCAAATAGGTTCCTCATATTTCTTAATCCCTTTTAACATACAAATAAACAGTTGTATTTGGGCATCTTCAATTATTTATGTTTTAGAATAGTCCAATATATAAATTGTAGATATAGCTTAATGTGGAAAATTATGAACAAGTATTTTTATATACAAAGAGTAAAACTTGAGCAAATCTTTAGCGTATTTCAAATTGCAGAGTTTCAGCCAGCAGTTAAAAAATAACAGACTAAAAAATATCAGAGATTATACACATAAGGTAAGTAACCATGTAAACCTTATCACGGGTCACTGTCAGAAATGACAGACACCATCATTTAGTATCCTACTTATAGGATACTATAAGTATCCTGGTATCTTTTCTTTGGCCTCGGGATACCAGGACAGAAGTTGAGGTACTGGGGTGCCCCAGTTCCAAACCAAGTGAACCCAGACCGGTTCACAGAAGCCACCACATGAGGAAAATGAGCTCTACTTTCTCCTAGTTTGTGATTTTATCCCCCGTACTGGCCACTAGATAGAATAGGTGAGGCAGTTGTGGATTCAGAAAAATGTTGAGTTTATTTGTACTAACTGGAACTGCATTTCTAGGAGATTTAGCAAGACCGCTGAAGGAAGTCTTATACAGTCAACAAAATAAAATATTTGTGTTTTCAACTGAAGACTCTGTCCTTATGAGCTTATTTGCTTAAATATCTCCCAGATCTTCCCTTCCTCCTTCAAGATCTTTAAGTTTTATGACATTTGCTTGTACCTTTTCTCATATTAACACAAGAAGCAGGTACTGGGCCAGGCATGGTGGCTTATGCCTATAATCCTACTCTAGGAGGCCAAGGTAGGAGGATCTCTTGACTTCAGGAGTTTGAGAGCAGCTTGAGCAAGAACAAGACCCTGCCTCTACTAAAAATAGAAAAATGAGCCAGGTGGAGTGGCTCACGGCTGTAGTCTCAGATACTCAGGAGGCTGAGGCGGAGGATTGCTTGAGCGTAGGAATTTGAGGTTGCAGTGAGCTAGGATGATGCCACTGCACTCTAGCCAGGGTGACAGAGTGAGACTCTGTCTCCAAAATAAAAAAGAACCAGGTACTAATTCCAAGGAGTTGAGTCTCCACAGTTCAATCTGTGGCCCAGTGCCTACAGTGCCCTGGGCTCATCTCATATATATGACCACAGCAATATAAACATTCTATTATCTCATCTTTGTTATCATGTCTGTTTCTTCTTGTGCTTCTCTGAACTCACTAAGATAGTTTCTATTAAACCTGATATATTACCGTCTCAAATATTTACCTTTTGATCAGTTTTTAGATTCGTATTTTTTCCCCTTAGTGTGCTTTCTGAGTTATGTAGCCACATGGCTTTATGACCAGCAAATTTTCTCTGCCTGTTTCCATTTTGGGGTAAACTGCTTTATAGTGTCTTCATATCCTCACTTGTAACAAGCAGACTTATGGGTTGTGCTTTATGTGCATTGTGTTGTTGAGTCCATTATATATGAAATGCAAAATTTAACAAGTTCATTGTTTTATGAATTTTAAAAATTAATTTATGCTACCTTTGCTTTCTTTTCCATTTAACAGGCAACAAGTAGGGATCAAATCACCTATTGCTGATAATATAATATCAGTAAAGGTTTTGAGTTCTAATAGTGAACACTACTGTACTAGAAGAACAATGACAAGGGATATGTGGTTCCAAGTTTGGCCTTGGGCCTTGAGGGTGGAGATCCCTATATTCTTCATCATTGAATAGATTCTTTCCCCAAAGAGTGCAATTATGTGGGAAGTATTAGTAATGATCTCAATTTTTTTTTTTTTTTTTTACACTGAATCCATTGGTTCTGAGTGTTGGTTCTAGCACCATCATCATTTCCTGAGGGGCTTTTTAAATACTTTTAAAATACAAATTTCCCCTGCCTGGGAGGCCCAAAATCATGAGATCTGGACAGGAACCTGGCAATCTTAATTTTTCTCATAAACTCCAGACATTTTTAATACATGTAGGCAGATTTAAAACAACCACTATTCAAGACAAGGTTGTTTTTATTTTAAGGAAAGTTGAGAAAGTTGGTTAAGGGAAAATGACAGTCCTTTTTTGAAATCCTTGTAATTTCTTGTGAAATTCTACCATGAAATTTCCTTTGTAGTCTCCATACAAAGGAAAAATTGTGTAAAATTTTATAAATGTACATTTAGCTACAATTTCCCATTTTCTCTATGTATGGCGACTTTTGGGACTCCCTCTATATACACCGTATTTTCTTAATCCACTCATGAATTGGTGGGCACTTGGATTGGTTCCACATCTTTGCAATTGTGAATTGTGCTACAATAAACATTTGAGTGCAGGTGTCTTTTTGATAAAATGACTTCTTTTCCTTTTGGTAGATAACCCAGTAGTGAGATTGCTAGATCAAATGGTAGATCTTACATTTGAGAAATGTCCATGCTGTTTGCCATAGAGGTGGTACTAATTTGCAGTCCCACCAACAGTGTATAAGCGTTCTTTCTCTCTGCATGCACACCAGCATATATTTTATTTGGACTTTTTAATAAAAGCCATTCTGACAGGGGTAAGGTGATATCTCATTGTGGTTTTGATTTGCATTTCCCTTATGATTAGCGACATTGAGCATTTTTTTTATATGTTTGTTGCCCATTTATCTTCTTTTTAAAAGCTTCCGTTCATGTCTTCTGCCTACTTAATGGGATTGTTTCTTTTTTTTCTTGCTGATTTGATTGAATTCTTTGTAGATTCTGGATATTAGCCCTTTATTTGATGTATAGATTGTGAATATTTTCTCCCATTCTCTAGGTTGTCTATTTGCTCTGTTGATTATTGCCTTTGTTGTACAGAAGCTTTGTAATGTAATAAAGTCCCACTTACTTATTTTTGTTGTTATTGTAATTGCCCGTGGGATCTTAGTCATAAATTCTTTGCCTAGGCCAATATCTAGAAGAGTTTTTTCTACATTTTCTTCTAGAATTTTTATAGTTTCATTCCTTACATTTAAGTCTTTTTTTCATCTTGGATTAATTTTTGTAAGTAGTAAGGGATAGGTAGGGGTCTTGTTTAATTCTTCTGCATGCGGCTATCCAATTTCCCAGCACCATCTATGGAATAGGGCTTATTTTCACCAGTGTAAGTTGTCTGCTTTGCCAATGATCAGTTGGTTGTAGGTAGATGGTTTTATATCTGGGTTCTCTATTCTGCTCCATTGATGTAAGTCTCTATTTTTGTAACCAATACCATGCTGTTTGGGTTACTATACCCTTGTAGGATAGTTTGAAGTCTGGTAATGTGATGCCTCCAAGTTCATTCTTTTTTGCTTAACACATTGACTGCCATGAGAGTTGTGTTTAACTCACTCTAGTTTCAATCTCAGGGCTGCGTAAAGCATATGTGAACTCTTACTTGTTGATGTTCTTGTTGTTACAATTAATATTGACAATTCTAAAAACATAGATTAAATGAATAGAAGTCAATAAATTTCGTCTTTCTATTCGTGTTTATCTTTAAGTTACACTCAAAGTTTGTATTTTGTTTTCGTAATAAAACACTGTGGCCCCAAGGAAAAGTTTCTGAGGTTTTTTTGTGTGTGGCTATCAATGTGTTAAGATTGCTTTGGCTGTTCAGACTCTTTTTTTGGTTGAAGATGAAGAGTAGAATTACTTTCTCTAGATCTGTGAAATATGATATTGATATTTTGATAGGGATTGCGTTGAATCTATAAATCACTTAGGGCAGTATAGACATGTTAACAATGTTGATTCTACTGATCCAGGAGCATGATATGTTTTTTCATTTGTTTGTGTCATTTGCAATTTCTTTTATCAGCGTTTCTTAGTTCTCGTAGAGATCTTTCTCCTCCTTGGTTAAGTACATTCCTAAGTATTTTATTTTCTTTGTAGCTGTTGTGAAAGGTATTGAGTCTTTGATTTGACTCTCATCTTAACTGTTACCTATAGAAGTGCTACTAATTTGTGTACATTGATTTCCAGGAGTCTGTTGTTGGAATCTTTGGGATTTTCTAGATACAAGATCATACTATAAATGAAAAGCGATAGTTTGACCTCCCCTTTCCTGATTCGGATACCCTTTATTTCTTTCTCTTGTCTGATTGCTCTGGCTGAGTTCCAGTTCTTGTGGGAATGCTCTCAATTTTTCCTCAGTCAGTTCGAGGTTGGCTGTGGGTTTGTCATATATGGCTTTTATAATTTTGAGATATGTTCCTTCTGTGCCTAGTTTGTTGAGGGTTTTTATCCTGAAAGGATGCTGGATTTCCTCGAATGCTTTTTATGCATCTATTGACATGATCAGTTTCACTTGTTTATGTGATGAATCACATTTACTGATTTACATATGTTCATCCATGTTTGCATCCCTGGGATGAAACCCACTGATCTTTCTGTCTTTTAGATGTAGGCATTTAAGGGTATGAATTTTTCCCTTAGGACTACTTTTGGTTAATCCCATAGAGTTTGATAGATTGTGTCCCCTTTGTGTGTATAGTTCAAGGAATTTTTTCATTTCCGTCTTAATTTCCTCCTTGACCCAAGAATTGTTCAGCAGCAGGTTTAATTTCCATTACTTTGTATAAATTTTAGAGTTTCTCTTGGAATTGATTGCTAGTTTTATTCTGTTGTGGTCTGAGAAGATACATGGTATGATTTTGACTTTTTTTAATTTGTTGAGACATGGTTTATGGCCTAAGATATAGTCAATCTTGGAGAATGTCCCATATGCTGATGAGAAGAATGTGTATTCAGTAGTTTTTGGATAGAATGTTCTGTAAATGCCTGTTAGGTCCATTTGTTCTAGAGTACTGTTTAAATCCAGTGTTTCCTTACTTTCTGCTTTGATGATCTGTCTAGGTCTGTCATGGGAGTGTTGAAGTCCCCGGCAGTTACAATGCTGCCATTTATGTCTTTGCTTAGATCTAGTAGAATGTGGTTTATGAATCTGGGAGCTCCTATGTTAGGTGCATATATATTTAGGATTGTTACATCATCTTGTTAAATTGCTCCCTTTACCATTATGTAATGACCATCTTTGCCTTTCTTTACCATTATTGATTGAAAATTAATTTTTATCTGATATGCGAATGGCTACACTTGCTTTCTTTTTTCCATTCCTTCACCATGAGTCTGAGTCCTTGTGGGTTAGATGTGTTTCCTGGAGACAGCAGATAGTTGGGTTGTGTTTTTTCTTACATTTAGCTAGCCTGTCTTTTGAGTGCAGTATTCAGACTGTTAACGTTGAATGATAGAATTGATATGTGGGATGCTGTTCTGTTCATCATGTTGAGTAGTACCTCATTGCTTTGTTTTCCTTACTGTGCTGTTTTATATGAGCTGTGAGCTTTAGCTTTTGGGTGATCTTACATTGGTGGTTATCTTTTTTTGTGCTGATCCATGTATAATGCAGTTCTTAGTGTTTCCCAGGTTTGGTTGTGACGTATTCTTTTTAGTGTTTGCTTGTCCGGAAAAGTCTTTATTTCTCCCTCATATATGAAACTTACTTTTGCAGGATACAGAATTCTAGGCTGGTAGTTGTTTTCTTCAAGAAGACTGAAGATGGGGCCCCAATCCCTTCTGGCTTGTAAGGTCTCCGCTGAGAAGTCTGCAGTTAGCAGTCGGTTTCCCTTGTAAGTTACTTGATGCTTTCCCCTCACAGCTCGGAGAAGTTTCTCCTTCTTGTTGACTTTGGCCACTCCTGATGACTGTATATCTTGGTGATTTCCTCTTTACAATGAATCTCCCAGGTGTCTTTTGAGCTTCTTGTATTCGGGTGTCTAAATCCAGAGACAGAGAAGTTTTCCTTATTTTTTTCCCTTAAATAGGTTTTCCTGATCTTGTGCTTTTTCTTTTTCACCTTCTGGGATGCCTGTGATTGTTACATTTGCCTGTTTTACATAATTCCATATTTCTCATAGACTTTATTCCCCTTGATTCTTTGTTCTTTATTTTTGACTTGAGTTGATTCAAAAGAGTTGCCTTCAAGCTCTACATTTCTTTCTTCTGCCCAGTCTAGTCTATTCTTAAAGTTTTCCACTGTGTTTTGTATTTCCTTAAATGAATTTTTCATTTCCAGAAGTTCTGTTTAGTTTTTTTTTAATATGTCTATCTCTTTAGTAAAGTTTTCGTTCATTTCCTGAATTATTTTTCTGATTTTTTTGACTTGATTTTCCATTTACTCCTGGATTTCATTGAGCTTCCTTACAATCCGTATTTGCAGTTCTTTCTGTCATTTCAATATTTCCATTGTGGTTGGGATCCGTTGCTAGAGAGCTGGTGTGCTCCTTTGGGCATGTCCTTTTGCTCTGATTTTTTATACTTCCAGGTATCTTGTGCCGATTCCTTCTCATCTGGAGCAGCTGTCACTGCTTGTTTTTTGATTTTCTTTTGTTTAGATGAGGTTTTTTTTCTCCCCCTCACTCTTAATGGTGTGTCTGGAGTATATGTTGGGTAAGTATCTTTGGCCTTGCTTGTGGGTGCTTTGATGGGGTCTAGGTTCTGGATGGATGCCTTAGTTATAGACATCCTTGGTGTGGTCATTTTCTCAGTTGCTAGTTACTTGTAGGCTATAGAAGTTTTGTGTGTGCACGCGCGCACACAGATTCCCTGTCTCTTGTTGATGAGGCAAGATGGAAGTCTTTGAAATCCTTTCTCTTTCCCCAACCCTGCGGTCTTATCAAAAGCATGAATCTCATTGGGATGCACAGTTTAATTTCTGAGATAGTAGATGGTGCTTATGGGAAAGAATCAGCCTTTTCCTATATGATTGAGTCAGTAAATACCATAAAGCGCTATTCAAGTTGTCCTCCTTGCCACTAGGTGGTGCTTGCCAGAAAGAACTAGCTGCATTGTTCTTTTTTGGGGCCAGTGACTGGCTCTAGCCCTTCAGCAGAAGCACTTGAATGCCACAGGTGGTGGGCAAAACCCTGGGAATCCCAAGGGACTCATTATTTTCCACCACTGCATAGGCAATTGGAGGAGCAAGGCTGGGCAGGGCTGGGTCAGGTAAGCCTGCTTTCAGGCTCCACACAGGCAGACAAAAGAGCTGTCTTGGCAGGGATGGAGGGTCTGCTCCCAGGCCACTGGGGAAAGTCACTAGGGAGGGCCCGAACTAGCCCACCAAGCCAGAAAGTCTGCTCTTAGGGGAAAGGCCGTCTGAGATTTACAGTCTGGCTATCAGCAGTGGATTTTGCTCTTCTCTCCCCTCCCCTTCCCTGAGGTCTCCTTTCCCTGTCTGGCCGCAGGCAGGTACTCAAACTAGCTGAGCTCACCAGCAATGGCGCTGTGGGCTGAGAGTTTCCCTGTCCAGGATCCCACCCCAGGTGTAGAGCACGGCCTTCCTGTGGGGGAAGGGGTCCTCTGCGAGTGTGCTGCAGCTTGGACCTGCCCTGCACTCTCCTCAGTTCTGCCCATGCAGGCTCCCTTGATTCCCAAAATTAGTTCACAAATCTCCCTGTCCCCCTAAGCAACATGATTAAGTCCTGGGCATATGGGAAGCCCCCAGGCCACCCAAGTTCAGTCTTGACCATGTCAGGGAGAAGTGTGCTGGTCCCAAGTTGCCTGTGAAGTGCTGAAGCAGGTTTGATGTCCCTCTGCTTCAGGGTGTGCCCTGCTTTGCTGGACCAGCCAGACAAGCAGCACAGGGCTGGCAGGCAGGGAGCTCACATTCCAGGCACCCCTTGGTCCACTGCAAGTCTTTAATAGGAAAGGTGTCAGCCCTTCTGTGGAAGCCTCAGTGTGCTGGGTGCACCAACAGGAGAAGTGCCACTTCTGACAGTCTAGGCTCAGTCATCCCTGGGAGCACCTGTGCCTCTGGGCAGCAGGGGGTGGGGGAGGAAAAGAGTCTGAGTGGAGGAGAACTGGCACTCTGTTCATCTCTGTCCCTCTCCCCGGAAGGCAGCCTGCCCAGAATGTCGAAGCTCTGGGATCACACAGATCCCCCAGCACCCACTGGCTACCAGCAGTCTGAGCCAGAGTTGGGAAATGTTTGTGTGGGAACAAACAACACAAAAACAGAGGGGCCGAAGCTCTCTAGGGGAGGACAAAGGCATACAATGGTTGGAGAAACAATGTGGTGCCCACCATCTTGGCTCAGGTCTGTTGTGATGGGAAATGACCCTGAGAGGGCTTGCAACCTAGAACTTTGTCCTCAAGAAGCTCCCAGTTCACTGGTGGCAGCAGCTTTTGAGCTCATGAGGGTAAAAAAGCTCTCCAGCAGCTAAGGAGCCTGCTCACTTGTAGAGGTGTGAGGGAAGGAGAAACAAAATTCCCACCTACCCTTTTCACCAGGCTGCAAGCCTCCTGGGAGTTGATCTCTGCCAATATCTTGTTCCTTCTTATTCTACATTCTACTCCACAACTTCTTCCCATGGAACCTCTGGTAGGTTCTGGCACTTTTCCCTCAGAATTACACCCAATCTATGTTTTTTTCATCTGAAACTTTTCCTTCTTTCTAAGAAGATGTGGTAACTGATATCTCTAGTCAGCTATCTTCGAATATTATTTTTAATTAAGGTAGTTACTAAGCTTTTATAGGAAAGGGCTTGGTAACATTTGCTGAAATACCTTCTAGATTTTTTTGGACATAAATTTTTGATTCTTTTTTTTTGTATAGTAAGTGTCTGAGTTTTTAGAAGAGAAAGAAATATCTTTTGCTCTTCAGCTGCTTTGTGTCTGGCACTGTGGTAGCTGCCATTTTTTCACAGAAAAACTATCGAAGCATCAGTTTAGAGTTATATGCTTGCATTTAACTGATTAGCTAGAATTTATGGAGCAACTACAGATAGTGGCGCTAATGCGTTCTAGGTTAAGGAAAGGGCAAATTATAACACAGCAGTTCAAGATAAAATGAGAGACCAATATTGATTTAAAATATTTGACAAATATTGATTGGTTCAAGACATAGTTAATCAGCTATGATGTGTTTTTCAGTCAGATACGATTGTTGGTTTTTACAGGCTTTTACATGGCATATCTCAAATTTGAACCATAGCTTTTATTTCTATACAGCATTAACTTTTAGGCTCTCATATTTTTCCTAGTTGCAGACTGGTCTAGAAACAAATAGACTTGTCTTTGACAATAAGGCAACTCCGTGTGTTCCCAGTGCAAGAAGAATTAAAAAAAAGAAGTCAAAATCACCAGAAAAGGTATGAAAACAGAACCAATCAGGTAAAGTACTGATTATATTTGGTAAAATTTATGTGAAAACACTCATAAATCATGTGTTACTATGAGAGTAAATGTCTTTCATTCTCACTTTCTTCATTTAGAAGGTGAGGAAAAGTAATATCTACTCCTAAAGTTTTACTGTGATAGAAAAAAAAATTATGTGTGTACATACATATATAAAAGCATTTTGGAACTATAGAACACTATATGAAACTAAGTATTATTAAGTATTGCATAGTCATGTATGGTCTGTTTTTATCATGTTAATAAATTAAAATTGCTTTCCTTTCAGAAGAGTTCTAGGAACTATTTGGGTGCACAGCCACATTATAGATTATGCTTGGGTGATATGCCGTTTGTAGCTGGAAAGGTAAGTTGGTCAAACTCTAGATTGTTATTATTTTTTTTTTTAACAACTTAGATCTTTGAATTAAATCTGCATATCTGCATGTATGTTTATAAATTGTAGAAATATTTTGGTTTTTTGCCTCCTATACCAGTGTGCGTCATAGTGATGTGAGAATGAGATGGAGGGGATGGTTTTGTGAGATTGAGGGAGCAGGGAGGAGATGCGAAAGACTGTCTTAGAGCAGTTAAAGACTACCTTATGGGGAAGGGAAGTGCTAAAAGCAGAGACGTTGGGTTAAAGAAGCTGTCACTGCAGATAGGGGTTAAGGAAATAAATAGTATATTTGTAGCATTGGATTTTTAGTATCCTGTTGGTTTGTATTTAAATATAAGTAGATACTTAAGTAAATAAATAGCATATCATGTTTGTCCTCACATTTAGATCATTTATAGGACTAATTCTCCAAGAAGCAGTCATACATATACTTGAATCTTATGTTCCTTCTTTAACACTTAAACGTAGAGACGATAATGTTGTCAAATATCAAGTACTGAGTGATTTCTAACAAGTGCTTAACCTTGTTAGTTTTTTATGAACTGATAGAGATCCTGGTTGTTTCATGTGCAGATAGCTGGAATACCCAACTAGATTGTCATGTTTAGCAGCTTGGGAAGTAAACATTCTTTTGAATTTTCATTTTATTTGTTCTTTTTAAAATATTTATTTATTTATTTATAACCCACAGTAAACTCTCAGTGAAAGCTTGGGGAATATAATACATCAGTGGTAACAAGCGTTTCCTAAAAGTACAGTTGACCCTTGACCAATGCGGATTTGAACTGCGTGGGTCTATTTACACATGACTTTTAAAAAATATATTAGAAAATTTGGGGGGAATTTGTGACAATTTGAAAAAACTCACAAACTGCATAGCCAAAGAATATCAAAAATTAGGAAAAAGGTCATGAATGCATAAAATATATGTAGATGCTAGTCTATTTTACCATTTAATACCATAAAATATATACACATTTATTGTGTAAGGTTAAAATTTGTCAAAACTTTTGCCCACACATAGTGTACATGGCACATTTACAGTGAAGAGAAATTTAAACAAATGTAAAGATGCAGCATTAAATCATAACTGCATAAAGTTAGCTGGAGTACATACTGTACTACTATATTTTGTAGCCACCTGTTGTTGCTATTGCAGTGAGCTCAAGTGTTGGGAGTATCCACTTAAATCTTCACATGAGCTCTTGATGTCTCCAGTAAACTGGATATCACAGGTATAAAGTAATGTCTCAGAGTTCTCTCATGTTTTCCATTGTGTTTAGTGCAATACCGTAAACCTTGACTCATACTATGGGACCCATACAAAGTGCCCCACAAATGGTAACACCATTACCCATACTAGTAATGGTGGACATGCTCCCAAGAAGCATAGAAAAGTCATGACATTACAAGAAAATGTTGAATTGCTTGCTATGTACTGTGGATTAAGGTCTGCAACTGTGATTGCCTGCCATTTTAAAATAAATGAATCCAGCATAAGGACCATTGTTTTGATTTAAAAAAAGGAAAAGGAATTTTTGAAGCCATCTCTGTAGCTACCCTAGCAGGTATGAAAACCTTACTCTTTTTGCAAAATACCTTTTTATCTAGTATTGAAAATTCAACTTTTATTTGGGTTCAGAATTGCTATAAGAAAGGTGTACCTAACCTATAGACTCTAATATGATTTGAGAAAAAGTGAAGGCATATGACAACTTAAAGCAAAAGGAAGATTAAGCATCTAAAACTGAAGAATTTACTGCCAGCAAAGGATGGTTTGATAATTTTAGAAAGAGTTTTGACTTTAAAAATGTTGAGACAACAAGAGAAGCAGCTTCTGCCGACCAAGAGGTAGTAGACAAGTTCCCAGATGTCATTAAGAAAATCATTGAGGAGAAAGGATATCTGTTCAAACAGGTTTTGAATGCAGACAAAAGTGCCCTATTCTGGGAAAAAATGCCACAAAGAACATTTGTTAGTAAGCAAGAGAATCAAGCACTAGGATTAAGGCAGGAAGGGATAGGCTAACTGTACTGTTTTGTGCAAATGCAGTCAGTCACGTTTATGATCAGGACTACCCTTAACTATAAAGCTGCTAAAACTCGAGCCTTTAAGGGAAAAGATAAATCCCAGCTGACAGTCTTTGGGTCTACAAGAAGGTCTAAACAGTGAAAATCCTTTTTCTGGATTGGTTTCATCAATGCTTTGTCCCTAAAGTCAGGAAGTAAGTACCTTGCCAGTAAGGGACTGCCTTTTAAAGTTCTTTTAATATTGGACAAATGCCCCTGGGTACCCCAAACCCCATGAGTTCAACACCTAAGGTATCGAAGTGGTCTAATTGCCCCCATAAACAGCGCCTCTAATTCAGCCTCTAGATCGGGGGTTATAAGGACCTTTAAGGCTCATAACACTTGGTACTCTGTGAAAAGGATTGTCAGTGCTATGAAAGAGTACCTTGATAGAACATCATGAAAGTCTGGAAGGATTATACCATCAAAGATACCATCATTGTTACAGAAAAAGCTTTGAAGGTCATCAAGCCGGAAACAGTAAATTCCTGCTGGAGAAAACTCTGTCCAGATGTTGTGCATGAGTTCACAGAACTAACAACAGAGCCAGTCAAAGAAATCATTAAAGAGATTGTGGATATGGCAAAAAAGGTGTGGGGGTGTTGAAGCGTTTCAAGATAGGAATCTTGGAGAAATTCAAGAGCTAACAGACACCACAACAAAAGAATTAACAGCAGATGAGTTGATGGAGATGAGCGCTTCCAAACCATTGCCACACAATGAGGAAGAAGATGTAGAAGTAGTGTCAGAAAATAAATTGACATTAGACAGTTTGACAGAAGGGTTCCGATTATTCAAGACTGCATTTTTTTTTCTCTGTGGCCCAGGCTAGAGAGCCCTGGCATCATCCTAGCTCACAGCAACCTCAAACTCTTGGGCTTAAGTGATCCTCTCTGCCTCAGCCTCCTGAGTAGCTGGGACTACAGGCTTGCGCCACCACACCCAGCTAATTTTTTATATTTTTAGTTGTCTGGCTAATTTCTTTCTATTTTTAGTAGAGACAGGGTCTCACTCCTGCTGAGTTGGAGTGCTGTCTAGAAATATGCATTTTAAGTAAGCTATCTATTGATGTTTATGGAGCCAAATAAGCCCAGCCATCTGCTTGTAAACTGGAATAGCACATTGAGATGGTTGTTTAGTGTTCAAAACAAAAATAAAGTCTCAAGAAAGCTACCAGGTGTTTCTTCTTTATGTTGTTTATGTAACAGACATGTACTTAGTGCTTCCTCCTAGTCCAGGACAGAGAAATGAATACAATAATAGTCTTTACCACCTGGATGCAGGCTGTTTATTTAATATGTGAAATTGGTAAACACAATTAAAATATATTGTGATAAATGCCGTGATAGAAGTATGTTGAAAATGTTAATAGGTGATCTGAGAATGGACCAATTAATTGCCTGACAGTTTTAAGGAAACATTTAAAAATGATATATTCGAACCCAGTTTTATAATAAAGAATGGTATAAAGTAGCCACACACACAAAAAGCCGTCTGCAAATAGTTCAAAAAATGGAGAGAAATTAAGAGATGGTAGGACATGAGGCCAGGAAGTGTATGTAGGCTGCAGCTCAGTTTGTGTATTGTAGTCAGTGGATTTACATCAAAGGATTTCAAATAGAACATGATCAGAATAATATTTTAGGAGGACAAGTGATAGCACAATGAAGTTAAAGACAGACTGAGAGCAGAAAGACCAATTGGGATGTCTTCCTATAGCTGAAGAGATGGGTGCATAAGCCAAGTGAATAAGGTGGATAGTAAGAGATGGATTAGAGATATTTCAGAGATTGAATGCATGGGACTTTGTAAGTGGTTAGACTAGGAAATTTATATCAAAAGGGGGGCTGGTGGGGGGGGGAGGGGGGGCAAGTGTCTTTTTACCCAGACTGTGGAGTAAAAAGAAAACAGGTGTAGAGAATGTAGCTTCAAATACTTGTTTCTTGTATCATTTTTCTCTCTTTAGTCCACCAGTCCTAGCCATGCCGTGGTGGCCAATGTCCAGCATGTCTTGCATCTAATGAAGCAACACAGTAAAGCTTTGTGCAACGATCGAGTAGTCAACAGTGTTCCTTTGGCAAAGCAAGTATCTTCACGAGGTGGTAAAAGTAAGAAGTTGTCGGGAACACCGTCCTCCTCCAATAGCATTAATGAGGAGTTGTCAGAAGTCTTACAGACCTTACAGGATGAATTTGGGCAAATGAGCTTGTGAGTTCTAGCTTTTGGTTTTTTTAATACATTTCTAAAACCTTACTGTTTTTTAATTCTTCGTGACTTTATTAATCTTCCTTTCATTTGTTCAGCCAATGCTGCTGAGCACAGTCTGCACCAGCCAGTTTACTGGGGGACTTTAATAAATATACCTATTAAGGGTAAAAGTCTCTCCTTTTTCTAATACTTAAACGTTTTTAAAGACCAAGGTTAACCTTTAAGTTTTATTTCTTTGTTTGAGAGCTTGATTTACAGTCATGCATTCACTTAACAATGGGGATATATTCTGAAAAATGCATCATTAGGCAATATTGTCATTGCGTTAACATCATAGATTGTACTTACACAAACTAAACTGTATGGTATTGGGGCCGCATGTGGCCTTCTGGATCCTTGAATGCAGCCTTTCAACCAAATCCAAACTTCACACAGCAAATCCCTTTAAAAGTTTGGATTTAGTCTAGGGGCAGCCCTTGGGGATCTGAAAGGCCACACCCCTGGTTTACCCTATCACTCCTAAAGTACAAACCTGTACAGCATGTTACTATACTTGAATATTGTAGGCACTTGTAACACATTGGTAAGCATTTGTGTTATCTAAACATAGAAAAAGTACAGTATTACAATCTTAGGAGACCACTATTGTATATTGGTCTGTTGTTGATGAAAACATTGTTACATGGCACATGAGTGACTACATTAAGTTTAGCTAAACTTCACTCATAAGTTAGGATGTGTTTGAAGAACACGATCCTTCTCTAGAATACCCTTTCTACATATGTAATACTCCTGTGGGGGAAATAAGAATATAAATAATTAACATTTTGAAATTAAGAACTCTTTTGCATTTGCCTCCATTGCCTTTCGTGAACTTTTTAAAACTGTCACTGATAATTTGAAAACTTGTTTCTGTATTAAAAAAATTGAATCATTTTTTAACAGAGAACAGTGACCCCATGGTGAATGAGGTATAATAGGACCTAACTGTGAAACATAGTAAACTTAACCAAGCTTTACTTTTGTATATAGTGATCACCAGCAGCTTGCAAAACTTATCCAGGAGTCACCAACTGTTGAACTGAAAGAAAACTTAGAGTGTGAACTGGAGGCATTAGTGGGAAGGATGGAGGCAAAAGCCAGTCAAATAACTAAAGTTCGAAAATACCAAGCCCAGGTAACTTAATTTTCCTTCACTCAAGTTTCTAATGATTACAAAAACAAAAATAAATACTTTTCTCCAAATATATTAAATAATGACACTAGGTGTATCATAGATAAAGCGCTACAGGAGATATTTCTTTATTGAAGACACTTATAAAGTGCATTAATAAGAATTGATGTTAAAGTAGGTTAGGAAAGACACTTTTAGTCACTTAGAGTAGGTTACATCTAAGATACATCTTTCAAATACTGAATATATTTAATATTCTTATCTTTATGAATAAACTTTAACTTCCGTGATAAATGGTTCAGAGCTTACCCAAGTAAGTCTTCTAAAAAGTACCTAGAAATTTCTAATTTCCAAAGGAATAAGTCAGATGTAAATATGTGAAAAAAATCTTTAGTTATATTGATGTTACTAACTATATTAAAATAAATCAGCCATTTATTTAGTATTTACTAAATGCAGTGGTGAAGTCATAGTCAAGGGTTTTCATCCAGAGAGAAACACAGCAATTCAGGTATTTAAGAGATGACTGTGACAGCTGGGTGTAGGATAGTGGGGTTAAGACAGAGAGGCTGCAAGACCAGGTAGGCTACTACCATTCATCAGAGGTTAGCAGATGGGGTTGGCACTGTGCCAAGATGGTGACTGGAGTTGGGGAGAGGTGGACAGATTTGGGTTATGTTTTGGAAATAGAAATATCAAGGCTGCTTGCTGCTGGATACCACATTGAAGGAAGAGGAGTTAGGAAGAATGGTGGTATTACTGACTAAAATGGAGCAGAACAGGTTTGATTGTTGATTGGTAGCCATGTGATAGACATAGTGCTGAGTGCTTTCAGTATGTCATCTCATTTAATTTTCATGAAAGGCTTGTGAAGTGGGTATACTGTTCTCATTTTATAGATGAAGATGCTGGGCCAAGTTTTCTGGGGATTGCACATATAACCTCAGTGAAATTAAATAACTTGCCCAAGGAAGGACTAGCTCACTGGTAAATGGCAGAGCTGGGATACATACTTGGATCTTTTCAACTTCAAAACCTGGGCTTTTTTAAAGCACTTTTTCCAAAGTTTATGTTTAAAAAAGAAATGTAAGAAAATGATGCCTATAGGACTAATGGTCTAATTTGTTGCTTGTCCTAATTAAACTTAACTTTATTCTCACAGAACACAAACATGTCAGCAGTTTAGCTAAAGTAAAACTAAAGCTCCCCTATTTTAAATTATTCTAAAAATAATGGAACAAGAATAAAATTAAGAATCCTTTTCATAGCTTCATCCATCTGGAATATGCTTCTTTGCTCAGACTAGTTTCTTAGAATGCCTCTCCCCCATTTGTGAAAATCCTTCCCATCCTTCATTTCCCCATGTTAGGCTTTTTGTCTCCTCCATGAGTCCTTTCTCCAACTGACCCCGCCCCCTGCTTTTCGCTCACCCTATTCTGTACTTCGGCCAAACAATACTTTATGATACCAGAATTGATATGTTTACTCTTGTTTACTTGTTTGTATATTGTTATATGTTTTAAGCACTGGGTGTTAAATGACTAGTGCAATAGATTTTTGAAGCCTTTAAGAAAATACCACCTAGATTATATTACTTGAGTTTCAGTTAGTGAGAGAGTTATTTTTAAAAGTACTGGTTGGCAGAAGAGGATGTTTTCTTTAAATTCTCCTTTTTCCCTGCCTTGTTTATTTGGTATAGCTGGAGAAACAGAAGATAGAGAAGCAGAAGAAGGAATTAAAAGCTACCAAAAAGACTCTTGATGAAGAAGGAAACAGCAGCAGCCGTTCTTCTGGAATCACAGGGACCACAAATAAGAAGGATTGTACCAAAATGAGACCTGGAGAAAAAAGCAGGAAAAATCTTCAGTTACTGAAGGACATGCAGACCATACAGAATTCATTACAAAGCAATAGTTTGTGTTGGGATTACTGAGTTGGACCAGGTTACAAATTTTATTCAGATAATCTGTACCTCATCAATCAGATGTTGACACTTTACTCATACTCACTTATGTTGGAATTAATTAGTAGCAGGTATTAAGGAACACAAGCTTCATCACACTGGCTTTTTGTGTAGGCAACATGACTAAATGTTAAACCATTTACATGGAAACCAGGGGAGTTTTAAAGCCTGAGAAGCCACATATTCTGTTTCTTTGAGATTAATTTGCTGTACTGATCTATTGCACTTTGTAAAGAAATTACCAATTTTTTACTTGTGGATGTGATTTTTTAAAATAGTTCTTCATATGTAATAAAATTAGGTTTAAATTTTCAAAATATGAGGCTATCCCATAGGCAGTGTTTGCTTGAAAAGTCTCATTTTTCAATTTTCCCCTGGCATGAAGCACCCACTTCCCCCTTCCAATACAACCACTAAATATACTTTGTTTCTACTATCGATGGAGGTTTATCAATATTTCTATATTCAATGTGTTTTCCATATTTAAATATTTATATATATATATTTAAGAGGATTTTTGGTTTTGTTTTGCATTTTGGCATTTCAAACATTGATCAGTATTAGATGCCCTAGTATTGCTTTTTAATCCAATGTTAAAAATTTTTTTAAAGACCCAAGCAATCATTTTCAATGAACTGCCTGTAAAAATTACGAAAGAATTTTAAAAGTATAAACAAATTGTCAATGAAATGAGATTTTGAAGTCAGAATGGAAGAGAAAATATGGGGATGTTGTAAGCATATATACAGTTGGAGTTTTTAAGTAATATCTGTTTATAATCATGCTATTCAGTCAAGGCATTATGGTTTTTAATCTTGAAATTTAGAGAACCCCTTTAATATTTGCTTTTACTGGTGTACAGTATGAATGTAATATGAACTGTACACAATTATCATGTTAATGTAAATCATAATTTTTAGATCAAGAAATGTTAACTTTTTATAAATTTGCCACTTAAGTCAATAAAGCAGCTCTTTTAAGAAGCACTGAAACTTTAACAGCCTGTTAATAAAGGCTTTATTTGGTGTAAACTCTCAAAAAATAGTTCTAAATAGGACATTAATGATGAGAAATTATAGAGAGAAACTATACAATGTATAGTATTTGGTACTTAATTTCCCATTCTCATGCTTATATAGAAAGTAAGCCCAACAAGATTGAATTACCTCATGATATAAGTGTGCTAATGGACACATTAGCCACATATTAAAGGAATGCCTTTTATATGCCTCTCCTGGAATTAACTGAGATGGAGTTCTGTCTAGGATTATATCCAGACAGCCAGAATGAATTGTTGTGGCTACCTGAGCGCTAGGCTTGTCAAACCTTTCTACAATTGAGAGTCCTTAATTTAAGATCCTTCAGTAGATTGGGGATTATTTGTGAATCTCCTAAAGTTGTATGTAAAGTTTTGCTAATGTGTGCCATTTTCTGATGAGCAGGTTTATACCTTGATCAGATTCACAACAGTGAGCCTTTAGACCTGAGGAAAGTGAGAATCACTGTTCTGGTGACATGGTAAATATTTGTGTCTCAACCACTATTTCAACTATTAAACTTTTGTTATCTCCTTTTTTGAATTTCAGGTCATTAAATTGCATAACCGTCATTTGAATTTTAGTGGCTCTGAGTCCTAATTAGAAGAAGAGTGATTGAATGATGCTAAATCCCACCCCATCTGTCAGCTAGGATTCAAACTAAAGTTACATGCTCCAGCTTTTGATACTCTCAGATGAGAACTAAAAACAAGAAAATACTGCTTCAGGTTTCTTATCTGAGAGTTTACAGTAGAGGGATATGTTATCCATCCACTTACGTTACAGCAGAACTTTATTGCAGTTTGTTTCAAATACAAGTATCTTCTATGTCTAAGCTGCCAACATGGATACCAAGCTGAGTAGAAAGGTATGTTTACAGACTGGTGGTGCACATCTGAATTGTTCGTTTCAATACGGCGTGGTGAATGTAGTGGTAATAGCCATGTGCACAGTGCTGTGGGGCACAGAGGATGGGGGAGGGGAGCATGGCAGAGAGGGGAGTGATGAATCAAGGATGACTTCCGAGAGGAAGAGATGATGCCTAAACTCTGGAGAATAGGACTTAGTTGCAAGGGAGAACAGTTGTTCCAGGTCCACAAGATGGAATGGACAAAAGTGGGAAAGTAGGAATCTGCAGTTTATATGGGGGAATTGTGAATGGAGTAGTACTGGTACATAAAAATTGAGATATGCAGATAAGAATAGAAGGGGAGGCAGAGATTACAGGAGGATAAGAAGTAAAATTTGGTCATACTGGTCTCTAAATTTTGTATCGCTGATCGTAAAGAAAAAGTATGCATGCACAACCAACAGTCATAGAAGTGTAAAGTTGTAAAACATAACTGTCAGTTTAAAAGTTTTGTTCGTGTAGATAAATACATAAAAATTGTAAGCACTCCTTTCCCCCTTCCACACACATACCTATGGTCTATCTTAAATGTTCAAGTGCAAGCACTCCATATTGGCGACTCCTGCAGGTGAGGAAAGCCACTGGAAGGTTTACACTTAGATTTCTCTGGCTTTTGAGTGGAATTTGAAGTAGATGCAAGTATATTAAGACTAGAAGCTTTAAATTCTCGATCTCTTCAGCCATTCTACATTCTCTTCTGTGGTAATCAGACCAAGATGATAAAGGTTTAGATGAGGAAAATGATGGAATGGAGAGAAGAGAATGGATTTGTGAAATATTTGGAGTAGCAAATTTAGCTTTAATACTGATTGGCCGCTTAAGTGGCATTAAAAATTTTCTTATAACAAATTTCACACAGTGACCGAATCATTTTGGTACTGATTTTGCTAATATTGGATGTACTAACAAAAACTGTATTTTCCTCATTGCAAAACCAAGCAGGGCTAAGGTTCAGGCTATCTGTTTTGTGATGTAATGAGTAAAAAAAAGTACTGTAGTTTTGATAATTGTTTGATTTGGGTGTTAGAGAAAAACAGATTCATATTGAACACTTCTCCATTTGAGGTGTGTAATCCTCAAAACATTTCCAAATAACATTTATGCAAAAAAAAAGAAACTTGAAAGTCAGTTGACGTTTCTTTTAATTAAAAGACCAAGGGACAAGAAGCTCCTTTGTTACAGTACATTACATATGGCTCTTATACAGAGTAAAATATACATCGGGGAGTCAAATGTTTATACCAGCACCGAACTCTGACTTATAGCAGGCCAACAGTGTAGCAAGATTTCTTTTACTGGCATTGAGATTGTAATACATCTTTTACATGCAGCATGTTCTTTGGTAGACTTAATCATTCAGTGGAATTACAGAATTTGCAAAGGAAAATATATTTAATGTAAAACTTGAGCATAGTACTTCTCGCCGTAAGTTATTTATATAGACTTCAGGGAAAGTCAGTCCTAGTACGATTTTTAAATTGTTTAAAAACTTGCCAATTAGCTTCTGTATGTTTGGACACACAAAAAATAAGTAAAATAAAGTAGGGTAAATAATGAGTTTTTAAAATATCTTCCATGATGTTTCTAGTAATGTAGCAAACGGAAGCTAACTGAAGGGTGTGGAATTCTTTGAACTCCTGAATGGCCACCACTTTCTCCCATTCATCTTCCCCCCAAACACATCTATAAGGCATCATTTTGGAACAACTATCTAATACATCTTAAATAACTATGTAATAATTACAGCAATAATTTTCAACTACTACTACACCATAATATCATCAACTTTGCCTTTCATTGAATAAAGAATATGGAAGGTGAAAAGTGATCAAGGTGAATCGATTACTACAAAAATGAAAAACCTATGATGGAGAAAGGGCTACCAAATGATTCTGATCTGTCAGTCATGACATCAAGACCCAATATATATGATGCCACAGAATTTCAATGTTGGGATGTTACTCTGTACAATGAGCTCTCTCCCATCAAAAGGTATATTTCTAAAGTGATTGTGTTTTCATCTTACAACATGCTGAAATTTGTAAGTGTTTTTCTTTTAATATTAGAAACTTATTCCCACCGTGGATCCAGGATTAAAGTATTTTAATATTCTTTGAGTGACTTATAAGATTAGTGTCATAATCATGTAATTACACGTGGAGTTATTTCTTTTAAGCCACCTGCACTGCCACAGTTCTAAAACACATCCTAGAGAGATTTAAAATAAATAAAGCGGCTGAACTTTCTCTCATAGATGGGTTCTAAATTTGGAAGGCTTTCTACTCATAAAGCTGCCACTGTAATCAAGAGTTCATAGCAGTGATGCCCCTGATCTAATAGTGCTTCATACGACAGTTTGGACAGGAGTGACACACTGTGCAGGAGAGCCAGCTCTCTCTGAGGATGAGGTCGATCGGTTGGAAATCTCTCTCTGTAGTTCCTCTACTTTCTTCTGAAGTTCTGCTCGTTTAGCAAGAAGTTCTTTATATCTGCTGTGAATAGGCTCCTGCAAAAGCAAACACAGAATTATTCAACTACGTAATCCTAACCAAACTCGAGGTCAAGTCATTCCCTAAATGTTGCAGTGTGTGTGTTTTTTAGCCACTGGGACCAATCCTACCTTTCCAACCCAGAAATTAAGTTTAGGGACCACTGACACCACTGCTGACACTATTGCTCTTTCACTGGCTTTCCCAGTGCCCCCAAGTATTTCCAGAGAATACCCTCTGTGGAGATGCTCCTGAAACCAGTACTTTTCCAAATAAAACAACTAATGAACAAAGACGATACTCAAAAGATTCCCTATCATTTAGTTGTAGATTTTTAATCTTGAACAGTTCTAAGTAGTAAATATTCCATAACCTGTTCACAACGGACTGGAATTTTGCTAGGCTTTTTACTTTCCTAAAGCTGTTTTCTTCAACTTACTACAACAATACCCCTAAAAGCTATCCAGAGAGAGGAGGGAAGAAGAGACGATTATCAAGGTAAGAGTCAGATAGAGTGATTACCTTAGCCCAGTGTAGTGCTTTTTCTACTGTACAATTATAACTATTACCGGGTAGAGGAGAAAGCTTTAAATATGCACAGATAATTTTTCCAGTTGCTTTAAAGGAGACAAATCTAATAAAGTTGTATTTTGTGAATGAAAACTCCCATTGTATATTGCAGTGTGCATACCTGTGGTTTCATCCGTGGATTCCACCTTATGTAATATCCCACCCAGAGCTCTAGGTGGCGCATGCTGGCTACTGGATAAAGGACATGATTGGAATAGCTCCCATACAGAGGATTAGTGAAGTCTTCCTGCTGACTGTTTATGTAAGACCACAGTGACACAGTCCTTTTAGGAAGATTCTATAAGAGGGAAAAAATAGGTAAAGACTCCACTACATAAGCCATTTATATATTAGACAACATTTGTAAAGAGGTATTTTGTGGTCATTAAAATCTCTCTAGAGGGAGCGTTCTTGGAGACTTCAGTGATAAACCAGAGGGTATTAGAAAACAGTCTGCAGTTCCTCAAAGAGTTAAACATAGTTACCATATGACCCAGCCATCCCACTCCTAGGTATATATCCAACAGAACTGAAAACATGTCTATACAAAATCTTTTTCACAGATAATCAAGAACCATTATTCATAATAGCCAAAAAGTGGAAACAACCCAAAAATCTACCAACTGATGAATAAATAAAATACATAACGGAATAATACTCAGCCATAGAAAAATAATACAACCTGATGAACCTTGAAAACATTAAATGAAAGGAGCTAGACACATAGGTCACATACAGAACGATTCCATGTATATGAAATGTCCACAAGAGGGAAATCCAGAGGAAAAAAAAGATTAGTGTTTGCCAGAGGCTGAGAGGAGGAAAGAATGGGGAGTAACTACTAACAGATCTTTTGGGGTGATGAAACATTCTGAAACTCTCAATAATGGTAACAGTTGCATGACTCTGCAGTTATACTAAACTATGCACTTTAAAAGTGGATTTTATGGTATGCAAATTATATCAGTAAAAAAAATTTTTAATCAAAATACAGTGAATCTTTCCAAGGCTCTCAAAAGATGAAAGTATCTTTTGAACTTAGTTATGCTATTCTTAGTTATCTAACATTGTATAAATTATTAAGTGCCTGCTATGCATGAAAATATTTATTGCACAGTAGACACTGAAGATGAGTGAACTTAAAAACAATGCCTGCCTTCAAGGAACAGACTAGGAAGCACTTACTACATAGCAGTCATTGTATTTTGTATGGTTTAATCAGTCTTCACAATAATAAGTATTATTGCCCCTATTTTACAGAAGCAGAAATTAACTTGCCCAAAGTTACACAATAATTGATAGATCTAAGATTTGAACCCAGCAGCTGGGCTTCAGTGCAAGCACTTTTTCCCACTATGCTTTTATAAAAAGCAAGAATAAACTACTTTATAACCACTATTTTTTTTAGAATAAAAGTTGATGCAGAGAGAGATACCAATCACGATGATTAAGGTGTTCATACACAGAATAGATGTATTCTGAGAAAGACAGAAGTAAAACTTGAAATGTAATCCTTACACCGTTGCTTAATAATACCAACCCCACTTAACAGTGATATCTCTGGGGAGTGCGGTAATGAAAAATTTTAACTTTCTACGTAGTATCTTTTCCGTGTTTGAGTTTTTTACAGTATTATGTTATAATTTTAAAAAACCTAAAAACTTAAAGTGTCTCATACGTATAGAGAATATTATATGGGAATCTGAGCTGCCCATTCAAATGTATGTTTTCTGCTAATTATATTTTTCTGCACCTGTTTTGAAAGATTTCCAACCTGCACAGAAAAACTGGTACACTGGTACTCTATTTCACATACTTCAATTCTCTTTAGTAGACACTACTTCCAACCCATAACTCAATAGACAGCTTGTGACAGAGACATTCTAAAATAGATCAGGTCCAGATGTATGGAAGGAAGTAATCATATTACAGCATATAAATTATGACCTCAAGAAGTCACCCAGAAGAACAGCTTCAGTTGAAATCTATTACAGTGTGTTCTTGCAGGGAAAAGTACATAGTGGAGATAGTAGAGGGAGATTTTACCTCTTTTCCTCTCTGTTGTTCACTGTTACAGAGGAATGTTCCAAATAAACAGCTGTATAGGTGGTCCAAAATGGTAATGAGAAAATATTCATTGAATTCAAATGCGGTAGGAAACTGCAAATTGAACACCACAAACACACAAAAGTAAACATTTTTTTCAAGCATATTCATCTTTGTCATGGGTAGATCTTTTGTAATAGTGTTTAAAATTAAGTTAAACAACCTATGAAATTATATGATTCCAAGCCATTTTGGCATTATCTATATGGTTTTCTGTTCAAAAATCACAATCACTTTTTTGAGGTAATTTCTTCCAGAATCTCCTTTTTTTGTGCAGTAAGAGTTAGAAAGGTCTGACCATGTTTCTGTATCTTCTGTATCTGTTAA
The DNA here is from genome assembly GCA_004363605.1 of Indri indri. Classification (NCBI taxonomy): domain Eukaryota; kingdom Metazoa; phylum Chordata; class Mammalia; order Primates; family Indriidae; genus Indri; species Indri indri. Next base: position 47,322 of record RJWJ010001370.1, on the reverse strand, counting down.
CCCTAAACTTGAAGGCTGCTGAATTTTGACTTGGGCAATTCTGGCAACTCTAGTCCTTTCTCTGCCAAAATGACCACAAACAACATAGTAAGATTTTTAAGTTTTCAACAAGCCAACCTACTTACTTCTCAAGGAGCATCTAATCAAACCGGAGTCCTTTGTAATCTGCTACTTTGGCAGCATCTTTCTAACATAAAGAAAATTCACCCTTTCTCCAAACCTGGCTAAGGGTTTAACTGGATATCTTAATTTTAAACAACACTATTTTGGGAGACTGTCAAATGAAGAATTAGAGACCACAGAAAGTTAAAAGGTTTAGTTTAATCCATCCTATCCACTTAACATTTCAACATTATTCAGAAGCTTCTAGGTAAGACTGTACCAATTATAGGGCTATGTGTGAAAGAAATTCTATGAATATTTGGATTCCAGATTGGGAAAATATATACTGTTTCCGAGTTTTTATTTCTTAGAAAGATCCCTACCTTTATAGTGGAGGAAAACTGTATAAACAGCATGCAAAATGCATAGGGATGAAAACAACTTTGTCTTGAAGTTTCCTAAATATTAGGAAGCTATAAGCAGGGTAACATGGTAGATTTCTCAAATATTAGATTATTGAGTATGAAATGTCCAACTTCCTCAAGTACTAAGTTTGACAGTTGGTATCTCTGACATTTCACTTTGACACTTCTTGCTTTATTTTTATCGTGAAGGTACATTCTCAGTCTTTCAAACATACATTTTGGCTTGTGATTATCTTTCAAATTTTTTTTAGAGCAATTTTTGTGAAAGCATGGATAAGTCAAAAACCTGTTATTTTCAACATGAGTTCTGTTGTGGTACCAGTGCTGCACAGATAGCTCGAAATATCAACAAAGTGTTTGGGAAGGATGTGGCTAATGAACACATAGTATGTCAATGGTTTGAGAAGTTCTGTTCTGGTGATTTTAATCTTGAAAATGAGCCACATGGGTGACCTGAAACAAAGGTGGATAATGATGAGCTAGAAACTGTAGTAGAAGCGAATACATCTCATCCTACGCGTTGTGAATTAGCAGCAAGGTTTGACGTTACTATTCCAACGATATTGGACCATTTGAAACAAATCGGCAAGGTAAAGAAACTGGGTAAGTGGGTTACACGTGAATTAAATGAGCGTCAGAATAGAAATCATCTCTAAGCTTGCCTTTCTCTGCTGTCACTACATAAAGGTGAACCATTTCCACACCGTATTTTTACTTGCGGTGAAAAATGGATGCTTTTCGACAAGTGTTCGGCACAATGGTTGGATAAAGATGAAGTGCAAAAACACAGTCCAAAACCAAATATTCATCAAAAAAAAGCTAATGGTGTCTGGTGGTCCAACGCTGGTATTATCCACTACAGCTTCATGAAACCTGGTCAATTACAACGGATGTCTATTGTAACGCATTGGATGAAATGAAGGTGATGCTTGCGATTAAGCAGCTGAGATTGGTCACAGAGACAGGCCAATCCTCTTGGAAGACAACGCTCAACCACATACTGCACAAACAACTCTACTCAAAGTGCAGAGGCTGGACTTGGAAACTCTTTGTCATCCTCGGTATTCAACAGACCTTGCACCAACTTACTACCACTTCTTCCAGGCTTTGAATCGCTTCTTGCGAGGAAAAATATTCAGTTCTCAGCAAGCTGAGGAAAATGCCTTTCGCGATTTCATCGCCACTGGCTTCCTCGCTGCTGGCATAAACAAGCTACTGTTAAGATGGCAAAACTGTGTTGACAGTTTAGGCACATACTTTGGTTAACTGTACTGCCTCTTGTTTGACATATAATAAACTACACTTTTAATTTGAAATCGGACATTTCACATTTAATGTCCTAATACTAAAGGGCAATTAGTAGGCCTTGAATAATTTTTGTGGCTGTGAAGCTGAATGAAGCAGGTGATCAAGCATTGCCAACAACATTCATTTGAAAAATCTCATCGCCTGTATTTGTTCACACTGTTAACAGCCTTATTATTAGCCAAATATAAGTGCATCCTGAATCCATTAAATAGCAATCCCAAGGATGTAAGCCTGCGATTAGTTTTTCATCTTCTTGGCAAAACTATTAGCTCAGTTATGAGAAGACAGCTTAATCAGTAGGCATTTCCTCACAATGAAACTAAAATAGCAGAGCATTAAATGCTGCTGTTGCTTTTAAAATCCTAAGAGGAGGAATATTTTGTTTTCTTTATGTGTTTAAAATCTGAAAGGACCCTTCAATGACTGCTTCCTGATCTCAGGACTGAGGAGATGGAGATGAGGATGGAAGGAGGGGGAGAGGCATAGAATCTGGCGAACATAATTGGTCCTAGTTTGAGAAGTATGCTATTTAAGTCTTTGTACTAGTAGTCAATTATTTATAAAACTGATGATTGCTAATAAACATTATGAATAGCTAACATGCTTTATGTTCAAGAAGAAAATATACAGAAAAACATTAACTACAACAGATGCATAAAGGCTTAGTAACCGGGCTTAAAATTAGGTTTAAAATGTTTTTAGATATATAGCATATAGAGTTAACAATATTACTGAGGAATAAATGTATTATTTAATATGTACTCTTCTCCCATCCAAAAACTAACCAGGCCCAACCCTGCTTAGCTTCCAAGATCAGATGAGATCAGGCATGTTCAGAGTGGTATGGCCATAGACCATTATGTATTCTTCTTTGTAAGACATTGGAAAATGTGATTGAATCTTCTTTTCTAACAAACATACCAGAACTATTATATTCAAACACACTGCCCCGTCAAAGTATTCACTTAGGAAAGCAGTACATGTAACCCTCAATGATGCCATGATTTCAAAGAACTTCCCTACCCTTTGATGGCATATTTGATTTTACCAATACTCAAAGGTTATTTTAAAATCAAATACGGCAGTGGTCAAAAGTGGATCCTATTGTTTCTGGTCAAATATCCAAAAAAAAGGATTGGTAGGGATTTATGTAGCTGATGCACTGACTCAAAGGCAATTCCAAAGGAAAAATTCAAAGCTACTCTAAGAACTAGTAAACGTTGTAAAACTAAGTACATAGCATTTCTCCTTCCCCCTACTCCCCCCAACACTGAATCGTATACACCTTTTCAGTATGTATGTTAAAGTACCAGCTTCATCATATTGTAGTCACATCTACAAACAATGCTTCATTTAAGCCAGCAGGTTCAAAATAAACCATTCAAGTTGAAATGCTTATGAGGGAGGGAAAAAACTATTAAATATATAATTAATACATTTCACCAGAGGATCACCATTCATTTTCTTTTAATAAACTAGTATCTTATTAAAGCTAAAATATGGTCCTAGTTAGAGCCAACAGAGCCAGCACCTGCCCTACTTTAAATTCATGTGGCAATCTAAGTAAAAACAATTCAGACTCCAGTTATTTGAGGTCCAATAAACCCTTGGATGAATAAATAACACCAATAAGCTGCATTCAACTCTAGGGTTTTGAGGTGCTTTTTCTTGAGTTAAATCATATTTTGAAGACAATGACCCTTTGCCTCATTAGGGAAGTGATCTCATAATAAATGTATTTTTTTCAGTCTCCTCTGGTATCTTCCCAAAAGATTAAATCCACTTACATTAATATTTCAAATCTGATTTGTTATAAAGTTGTTAGGTCTAAAAAATGTAATAGCCCTATCCATGCCTAAAAACAAAGAACTGAATCTATTACATATCTACTTTGTCATAATTTCCCTCTAAACACATTTTTCCCTTAAAACAATTAAAATTACTTAATGTAGGATTTTATTTTGTTTGAGTTTCCTAGCTTATTTCTTCACTTCCTTTAGCAAGGTATAGATGAGCTTTTGGTGTTTAACACTATTTGTTCAAAAGAACACAAAATGACTTAGGGTTATCAATGGCACTTGTTGAAATGCTAATGAGATCAAATTGTCAAGTGTTTTAATACTACCCCCAAATAACCTTTTAACTTAATTTATAATATGACAGTGGTTCTTACCTGGAAACAATTAATATAAGAATTTCCATTTTACACGAACTATAGGATAATAAGTGACCACATCTCCCAACTCTAACTGGACAGTTTAAAAGAAGAATAAATATTCCAGATAAGTTACCTGTCTTGTCATTTGCCAGACACAGTCAATAAACTGAAGAAAAACAGGCGATCTGTCTGCATCTGCATGGTTCTTATCTCCATGGCCAACTCTCTGACACAAAGACAGTGAAATGTTATATGAGCTTGGTGAGATTTTTCAGTTTTTAATGCAAATAATTTTTCAATAAAAATAATATTTGGTCAATATTCCACAAACTTTCAAAAAATCTTTTTATAGAGCATTGCAAAAGCAGAAATCACCCATAATCCTATCAAGCAGAAACCTCTATTAACATTTTGATGTACAAACTGCCAGATTTTTTCTGACATGAGATGCATATAGTAGGGCTTACCACTTTGTTTAATAAATGAAACCGAGATCTTAAAATGTTGCTAATGGAAGATAGGAGCAGTCAATCTCAGCCCAGATTTTTATCCTAGAGATTTAATTTCCCTCTGATAAATAGTAGTTACTTACACACTGTCCTTGGAAAGCATACTTCTCTGTTAATGCCTTGTTTAGTGAGTAAAGGGTATGCCATCCCACTTTGCTCTAAATATGTCTTCATTAGGAGGAGCAACATTAGCACAGATCTTAGAGAACCTTTCAAAAATGCTGGACATTCACCTTCCAAGCATGCAATCACCCTAGCAGTTTCTCAGTTCTTTTCTCCTCTGAGGACCTTTGACCCAGATGATTGAAACACAACCCTGCTCCTTTCCCCAAAGCAGGGATTATAAATATGTATGTGGTCCACAGTGTGGTTCCAGGAGCTTGTGAGATCAAAAGTATTTTCATAAGATTTTCAGAAGATATTATTTGTCTTTTACAGTATGTTGGCATTTGCACTAATGGTGCAGAAGTGATGAAGGACAAAACTTCTGGTGCCTTAGTAGGAATCAAGCAAGGCAATGGCATCAAACTGCTCTAGTAGTTACTCTGCCCTGCCAGACACATGCCAATTACATGAAAGAAAAAGTCAAAGTCGCTTATCCCAGTGCGCTTGCTGAAGCAGTTAAAAACATTTCATTAAATTAAATCTCATCCCCCTGAGTAGGTATTTTTTAATATCCTCTGTGATAAAATAGGAAATACGCAATAATGTGTTTCTGCTGCATATTGACATAGGATTATAGAAAATACCACTTTTTCATGGAAGATCATTTTTACTGAAAAGAACAATTCATATATGAACTATGGCTAATAAGACTTGTAGACATTTTTTTGAAAATGTACAAAGTGAATCTATTACCTTAAGGAAAACAACTGACAGTATTTGTTTTCAATCATAAAATTCAAGCTTTTGGGTGGGTGAAAATTCAATTTTGGGAATTTTACCCAACACAACGAGCTTGACAATACTTGAAGACTTTCCTGATAAAAATCAGTGATGATATTAAATGTGGTTTTATGATATTATATAATGAAATATATTAACATTTGGAAGATCTATATAACTCAGTAAGCCAATGTTTTCCACATAACCAATACATGATGTTACACAATCATGCAAATGTAAAAGATCTATTCAAAGTGCAAGAGAGAGCAATGAAATTTAGTGAAAGAAACAACAAAAAAGTCATAGATTTGATTTTGGATTCCGTATTACCTCTAACCTATAAGAAACTACCATTTGTCAAGTTTTGGCATAGTATCAAAGAATATCCACAGTTCCCTCGAAAAGCTATTAAAATATTTTGTTTTTCCACTTAAATATCTGTGTGTGGTCAGATTTTCCTCATATACTTAAAACAACAGAACATGTCACAAAAGACTGAATGTAAAAGTGGATGTATATTCACCTAGCTTCTACTAAGCCAGACTCAAAGAAATTTGCAAAAAATGTAAAAACAATGCCAATCATCTCTCATTTTGTTTGGAAAATATAATTATTTTTCATTAAAATATTAATATATAATTTTTTTCTCAAATTAAAAAATATTCTTTAAATTTAATTTCTAATGTGGCAAATACTGATAGATAAAACTCATATAAACAGAGTTCTTTAGGGTTATCGTTAATTGTTAACAGTGTAAAGGGGTCCTGAAACCAAAAAGTTTGAGAATCATTACCCTGCATTAACCATGTGAGCATAATCTCTTGACTGGATGTCCTTTAATTGTCAAAATTCTGATTTCAGAATACAACTAGGGAAAAAAATGGAGTAGGTAACCAGAGTTAGTAGTTTAGGGATCCATAGCAATTTCAAACAGCCCAAAACATTTATGATTTTGAACATATTTATATGAACATATGCAGCTTTGGCTGCCTGAAGTTTCATTCTTTGAAGTAAGTTTGTTTTAAACGGTCTTTTCGTGATAAGTACATAGTATAGAGAACTGAAAAATGTGAGCCATCTAAATAGATACCAATTTTATTTAACAGTTCAGATTCAAAAGAGGAGACTAACTTTAGATGTCTGTTCCTTTCATGTTACAGTTGACCCTTGAACAACACAGTTTTAACTGCATGTGACCACTTATATGTGGATTTTTTTTTCAGTCAAATGCAGGATGCAAAACCCGTGTGTACAGAGGGCCAATTTGTCCTGCAGGTTCCACAGGACAGATGGGACTTGAGTATGTGCAGACTTTAGTATACACACAGAGGGTCCTGGAACCAATGACCTGCATATACCAAGGGACGACTGTATTTATAAACACTGCTAGTGTGCTCTGGTAACTATTGGATACTGAAGGTTAATGCTAGGGACAGCATCTGGGCAAACACCTTTCAGAAAGTCTTTCAACTAACCTAGGACAATGCACAGAATTCAAGCTCTCAGTGGCTTTGAGGCCTCTGACTATCTGGCTCCCCTCTACATGATTCTCCAAATTGCCCCCTCCCTCAACTCTACTCTTGCCATGCTCATTGCTCCTTGGCACCCAGACAATTTGCTCCCCCGTTTCTCCTTCCTGGGAAATTAGTCCTACTCCTCACTCTAAATTCTATGATTATAACCTGTGAACAGATGAGAAGAAGGCCCACAAAGTCACTGTTCCCAAGTTTTCTGATTCCCAATTTAGTGTTAGCAGAAGCACAGCTGAAAAACACTTGAATGTTTAATTAAATGCTCCATGAAACCAAAGTATGATATAACTAGACAGCACAGGAAAAAGTGTAGTATCTTTTAAAAGGGACATAATAGCCCCATTCCTCTAAGGAATTGCGATTAGTTCTGGGCACCACACTTGCAGAAAGTCATGAGCAAAGTCCAGAGGACAACTGGGATAGTGAGGGCAGCATTGGGATGAGAAAAGAATGAAGAAAAAGGATGTTAAATTTGAAGAACTGAACCTCACAGGTGACGTGCATAGTCAGCTACTTTCAAATATTTTAAGGGCTTTCTGATTTGAATAAGGAGTCATATTTGTTCTTCATTTCTACAAAGGGGAATGTGGTACAACGGGAAGAAAATTTCAGTTCACTATGAGGAAGAAGTTTCTAGTAGGTAGACTTTCTAAAGTGAGACTGGATAGCTTCAGAAAGGGATGTGCTGCTTATTTCTGGAGGTGATAATGGAGAAACTAAACCATCCTTTGATAGGGGCACCACAGAAGACATTCAAGTAACAATGAATGCCTGGATTCTGAGGTCCTTCCAATTCCGAAATTTGATAATATCAAAATAAATTCTGAACCATACAGAGGGCTCAAAAATTTGTCATTTCCATAAAGCTATCCACAACACTTACCATACATATGGTCATTTTAGTTTCAGTACCTTAAGAAGCATAATAGAAAAGCTATGTTTTATTCCTAACTCTGAACTAAACTTTTATTTTCACTCCATTTTTCTTTTACTCCCAGCCTGATTTTTTTTAGACCTTGATTCTTTGTGAGCACTGCTACTTTATATAGCTACTTTAAGAATAATAATTAAGCCATTGTTGTCTTTTTGTAAGTCCACAGAAAAAGCTAGAAGTGCCTTATGATTCCGTAACCGTCATACTAATCTTGAACTGTCATTTGGAGGTAGAAACACCCATGGACATCACTGAATGCTATCTGGTATTTCCTGGTAGAGATCACAAAAAAGACTGGGTCAGATGCCTGAAAAATAGCTAGCTCTGGCTGCAGACTGCAGAGTCACATTAGGGTATCCTAATGCTTTCTAAAACAAAGTTCTCATAAGAAGTTTACCCCTCCAGATAAATGATCAGTTTTAGATGAGTTATCTTACGAAAGAAAAGGGCATTTTCACATCCCTTGTGACACATTAAAAGTCAAGGTTCTTTACTCACTAGTTGAAATCGATGTCCAAAACTTAGCCATTCTTTCTCCACAAGGACTTCAAATCCCCGGACGGTTCGATAGTATCCATCCAACATGAGCATGGCAAGGGAAGTTAGCTGAGCTGTGCGATCCCAACCATCACTGCAATGTACTACCACCGATGTCTTCCCTGACTCTACCTTGTCAGCAATCCTAAGAGCCCCTGCAAGAATAAGCTGGAAAACAGATTTTTTTCAATGAAATTTTTTAACAAATTAAATATTCCCTTTCAAAATTTATTACTACACTTTTAGTAGGGATAACTGTCTCAATAACATGGGGAGAAAAACATTTGTTCCTTCCTAAAAATTTTTGTAGAGGGTAGAAGATATATAAATTTTGTTTTCAAATGTAGATTTCATAAATGCTGACTCCTATTAATTTACACAATGAAATATGAAAGGTACCTTTGGATGCTAAATGACTCAGTATTGTGAGTAAGACTTCTGTTAGAAGAATTAAGTTCTAAAGAGATCTGCTTCTAAGAATCATCAACTATTCCATCATCTGTTTAAATAAAAATAATCGACAAGGCAACTGAAGCCTTATGTTTCTATTATTTAAAACAATGCTTACCTAACCAAATTAGACTAAGTCTCTGAAAGCAATAAAACTGGATCTCTCTTAAAATATTGTATAGCATTTATTTTATTGTTTTTACTGAAGATTTTTATAGGTCACATAGCACACAGCAAGCACAGTATAAACTTAAGGGTAAGCTACTTTACTATAACAGTATGCATGAAAATTATCAGATTAATATTAGCATGTCAATTTAACTGGTATCTAAAATAACTTAAGCTCTTTTTTTTTAATATGCAGAAACCTTTTGTGAAATAACTTACCTTTTCTGAAATTGATCTTGAGTTAAAACTAAACAGAATTATATATAACCAAAAAAGAAACAGAAAAGTATAATATCTTTAAAAATGAACAGTATAGCCCCACTCTTCTCTGCAATGGTCATATCCTAATATTGTACTTAAAGAATAGTATAGTTCCACATACATAGATGAGAATTAAAGAAAGTAGATTTACTAGGCTTAGAAATCTCATGATAACCTCCCTTTATCATAACTGTTGGCATATTCCAGAAATGGGGTACTCTGAAGCAATCTCAACCCTGACTATGTATCAGGGTCATTTGTAAGCACTAAAGTACCTGGGCCCCATTCTGCCATTCTCCAATGATCCTAATCCATTTTAAATAAGTTCCACCCATAATTCAAATGCATATACAGACTTAAGAATCACTAACCCAAAGGCTAAGTTAAGACTGACCAGAAAGAGATATCCAAAGCAGTAATCTTCGTTGATTGACTACATAAACATTTATGGAGTCCCTTGCTATGGCACAGGCACTGCTCCAGTGCTGTTGACAGAATAGTGAACAGAACACAGGACTTGCTTATTGAAGTTTACAGTCTACTTGGGCAAGGCCAGCTAGATACAAATAATATACAAGCAAATATAAGACATTTCAGATGGCAGTAAGTGAAAAAGCTCCATATGGGGTACAGGGAGTGCTGGTAGAACTGTTATTTTGTATGGAGTGGTTGGGAAAGACCTCTCTGAGGAGGTGATATTTGAGCAGCAATCTGAAGGGGATGAGCGTGTAAACTGTGTGGATGTGATAAGGACTTGGGGAGGAGAAAATAATCCAGCCAAACTGCATGTCACACCTCTAGGGAAACTTGTTTTTGTTACTGCTAGCATTTTGGAGAGAATGTTATACCCACTAGTGAAATTGGCTACTTAATTTTCAGGAGCAAACACAGCAATTTATGTTAGTTCCAAATCAAGTCCTAAGGCTTTACATTTGCACACTATACAATTTAATAAATGGGCCACATAAACATACTCTCTGAGTAGTGTTTATACTTTGCTACATTCAAGCATCTAAGCTTTTAGAAGAAAAACAATAAAAATAGTCTATAATTCTTATTAGTTCAGTTTGGCCTTCTCTTCAATTTTGTCTGAATTTTGTTGATTTTAAGGTGAGTACAAGTCTCCTCCTTCTTAACATGAAGGACTGTATTTCCCTTTACTTCATAATATTAATATATATGTAGTTGCATAAGTCTATATTTTGATAGGTTATGTTACTGAAATTCACACCATATCTGAAATATATAATATAAACTGAAATAATAGTTGATGCTGCAAGTATTAAATTAGCATGTTAGATAAATTATCATTCACACAGTACTCTGCAAATGATTTAGCACTCTAATAGTATCCTTCATTCAACTACTCTACCTAATTTCCCTAATCAGGATGGTTTTACCTTCACAATCATGCAACAAGTGTTTATTGAGTGAGTATTCACACAGATAGTGCTGACCTAACTCCTGAGAGGGCAAAAAAGAAATGTGATTTATCCAGTCTCAGTCTCCATGAGTTAGCAATATACAATGGTTGACACACAAAAGCAAACAAATGAAAGACAGGGTAGTACATGATTAAATGGAAAGAGAAAGTGAAAAGTTAAGAGAAAATTACATAGGTATGATCTGAGCAGACACTATGAAAGAAATATGAACTAGGATCTGAAGGATGCATAGCATTCAAATAGGATAGGAAAGAGGGAAAGAAAGAAGTACAACAGAACTGAATGTACAATATAGGAAACTAATTCATTCAAACATTAAAATTTAGAAGTAGTTCTAATTATCAAAGCATTTATCTATTTTCACTTTTTAGAAAGGTACCTTCATGTTGATTTCAATTATAAGAAAAGACAAAGGAGTAGAGACAGTCTTTGTTTGGGAAACAGTAACATACCCACCTTAATATGTTCTAGCCAGTGAGTAGATTCCAAGTTAGACAACCAGTGAGTTTCCTCAATGTTGGGGTATACAATCTCCTTAAGTTTTCGTAATGATTCTCTCATAACATGAATATTGTGGATATCCAGAAAAACTAGTTCTGCATTTTGATATGCATCTTCACTTTCATAACCTCCACCCTTTGCCTGGAAAAAGGCACACGTCATGGTATGTCATATATGAATACGCATCCACTGTATGTGGATGTCCGTGAAAAAGTGTCATAAAATATCCGATAGCATAAAAGATGCTACATATTACTGGTGACTAGGAAAACACCATGGGGAAATGTGGATGGCTTAGCGTGACATAGCACAACCACCCTCTACCTCATGCTTTTCTTTATAAAACAGAAATATACACTCACCCTGACTTTCTTATGTGACTGTTATAAAAATTAAATGTGAAACATATATGAAAGTATTTAAACATTTTAAAGCACTAAATTTTCTCTGACCATATTTCAAATCCTACCCAAACATAATTTCTTACAGAAGACTTCCCTTAGTATTTATGGAAATGACTAGACTGTAATTTCCATGTGCAAGGACCACGTATCTGGTTCACTCATGCTTCTTCACCACGCTGCCTCTTCACCTCATTTTAATCTTAATATTTGCAAAATATATTATTTGCAATCATAATGACTTCTAGTTTAAACCACATAATTCTTGTTAAATAAAAAGGCAGAACGAAATAAAGCACAGAATGCTATTGTCATCCCTATCCTCAAAGACTTAAATCTATATCTTCAGAACAGAGTGAGAAAATATTTGGTGTTCAACATAAGCTATGGCTAGAAGGGAGAACCTAATTTTTCTGGACTTAATCTTTTTATATTTTACAAACAAAATATTCTCCAATCTCCTACCTAACTCATGTATAAAATCACACCTCTTAGAGCCCTAATAGGAACAAATTAGGAAAACCCTGGAGTAGCAAATGTAGTTACGTAAAATTAAGTGATCATATGACCCATACCTTTGAAAACAACAAAACTCACAAACTCATAACCAACAACAGATTGCTAACAGAACAGAAGTTCCCTCCTGACGCTGAAAGTCTGAGAAATAGTTTGGATTCACATCAGGCACGGTTATAAAATTAACAGGGTTGCAGTGGATCCCTGCTAACAAGGATTACTTCTGAAGAATGGAAATAGGACAGGTCAGGGGTGGAGGGACTTTCAATTGATACTTGTTGCAACAAATGCTAGAAAGATACCAGTGGTAGCAACTACACAGAACCCGTCACAGAAACACATAGAATGAAATGTAGTGGTGATGGTTATACAACTTTGTGAACAGACTAAAAACGCTGAAATGGGCACTTTAAAATAAGAGCAATTTGAAAGAGTGCATTTTATGGTAAATGGATTGTATATCCATAAAGGTGATTTTTTTTTAAAGGGCAACTAGACAGTAAAACCCAAAACATGCAAAAAACATTAAAACAGAATTAAGTAAGAAAGTTGCCCATCAAAACCCAAAATACCAACAGGTGGGGCAAACCATCAATAGCCACAAAATCTGCCTGCCATTAGTGCATGGGAGAAAGTAGAAGAAAGCTTTCTGGACATATGACAGAACCAAGAGCCTTAATTTTTAGTATTTGTTCTGCTTCTGTGTTTGGCTTTCTTCTAGAACTACAGGAAAGCACAAGAGATCAATCTAAGAAGTGCAGCTGAAACTGGGAGGGGTTCTGTCCATTCTAACAGTTGATGAGTATAAAAGGTAGCCTACAGTAGATGTAAAGGCGCCAAAGCAGGCTAACCCTTATACACTCTCCTGACTAGCCAGGGATCTCTTCTAAGTGCAGGATCAAAACTGAGCAGGACAGAGGCAACAGAGACAACAGAAGAGAAGGTCCAGACAAAGGATGCATGTGGGCAGGGATGGGGTGTGGGGCGGGGTTAGGGTAGGTGGTGGTGGTTGCGGGTGGGGATGGGGTGGAGTTAGGCTTACTAGGTATAGGTGTTGGTGTGGGTGCAGGGTATAAGAGACAGGATGGAGCCAGGAAATGTCAGAAGGTAAGCTCCAGTATATTTTAATATTACACAGAAACAAAAGGCAGCTCAGTCATAAGCTCTTATAACTTCTGGGTACACCTAACTTTTGTGTCACGCCTTCTAACTAAACCATTCATCCTGTTAAAAGTTCAGGAAACTAATTTTACCTAAAAATGAGTAACAGAAGATCAAGGTCAAATCCTATATAAGCTATCCTAAAATAAAAGAGAATGAGCATTCATAACATCCCTACAGACAGTGCCCCTCAAAACTAAAGCCTTCTATCTTCAAGCAAGCAAAAGACATTTTAAAATAAGATCAGGCCCGGTGTGGTGGCTCACGCCTGTAATCCTAACACTGTGGCAGGCCAAGGCAGAGGATCACTTGAGGTCAGGAGTTCAAGATCAGTTTGGGTGAGACTGCAGCTCTACAAAAAATAGAAAAATTAGCTGGGCATCATGTCACACACCTATAGTCGCAGCTACTCGGGAGGCTGAGGCAGGAGGATTGCTTGAGCCCAGGCATTTGGGGTTGCAGTGAACCATGAACTACAATGATGCCACTGCACTCTAGCCGGGGTGACAAAGTGAGACTCTGTCATTCATTCATTCATTTCATTCATTAAATAAAGTAAAATAAGATCAGGCATGAAAACCAACATAAATTAGAACTAAAAAGACTCAGAAATGAAGGGATAGAATTGGAGAAAAATTAAAAACAAAAGAAAAAAAAGATTTCAGAAATGAAGACTAAAGTAAAAGAAACACTAGAGCAAATAAATACAATAGATACTAAATTAAAAGAAACAGGTGCTGTAAAATCTTAAAAACCAAAAGACATCATCAAGACATAAAAAGGATTCAAGAGAAAGTGACAAATGACAAAGATAGGTAAAGAAGAGCCAAAGGAATGCCTGAAGAAGAAAGCCAAAACAAGGAAACAGAACACTAAGAACTGTAATTAAAGGATACATTCGTGAAATCTTTTTTAAAAATTGAAAATTATTAATACAAATTGAAATGCATACCCAAGAATGCAGACCTGGAACACCTAACATGAAGACATATTCTGGCAAAATAACTGCACTGAAAGAAGAAAATCCCTTGGATATTCAGGCAAAAGGAGTAACTTAGAAGGAAAAAATATTTAGTTTATCATCAAGGTTTTTGGCACTTTATGCCAAAAGAAAATGAAGTAATGTATTTAAGGTACTCAAGAAAATCAAATATGAGCCAAGGACTTTCTATCCGGTGAAAGTGACTTTCAAATATAAAGGACACAAGCTGCTGTGTCCTTTATATCAACACACAAGTACTTGGAGAATGTTGTTCCCATGAACCCATCCTGAAATATTTACCACAGAACATCAGACCAAAAAAAATGACTAGAGGGGCATCCATATAAGAATTGGCTGCATTGGTTGTAAGCGCAAAATATATAGCTACTTGTAGAAGTAAGAGGTAGATGAGAGAGAATGTGTATAAAAGGGAAAATGTCTAAAAGCTATATACTCTGACAATGCAGAGATAATACAAAGAATCTTTAAGATGGGGGAAAATGAAGACAGCAAATGCAAAAAAATAACATTTAACTTCAGTAATCATACCACTAATGGTGGTAAGAGTATTGTTATTTGAGACTGTGGTGGGATAAAGCAAATGACTAATTAAGGGACATACTAATTTTATCATCACCTGTGTCCTGAAGAACCAGGAATGCTGGTGGGGAAGAAAGGAGACAATACGAACTCATGGGATACTTTTTTTTCCTCTCTTAAGAGACAGGGTCATGCTCTGTCACCCAGGCTGGAGTGCAATGGCATGATCATACCTCACTGCAGCCTGGAACTCCTGGGGTCAAACAATCTCCTGGCCTCCGCCTCCTGAGTAGCTGGCATACAGGCATGAGCCACCACACCCAGCTATCTTTAGAAATATGTAAATATTTCCTAACTCTGTCCACTGAAAAGACCTAGAAACAGAACCATCCCAGTAGCAAATGAACATCCTCAGCACCCAGATTATGGTTTGAAATACCATTTCCTCTTAGTAGAAACCAGAACTTCATGGATAAATGGCTTTTCCAGTCCAGGAAATCTTGTACATTTGCTGATGAGTCTTGTACATCCTGTCACACCAGATAGTACTAAGATTACTATGGTTATGTCAAAAGAACTCAGGAGATAACCTGAAATAACTTCCTTTGAACAAAGATTAGATCATTTTTAACATAAAAAAAATACGTTACGGATTAGGAAACGTCAATTACATTTAAAGACATGAGTTCATAATGATACTTAAAAAAAAAAATCAGTTACCCTAAGAGATGATAGAGAATAAATTTGTTATTTGGAAAACTGGTAAATAAGGAGAAAGAATCAAGCCTTTCTGTCTTTCTTATATGAACTGCTGGTTATCCAAAATATAGATGGATAAGGAAAAGTACGTCTTTATAGAACAAATTCAACTAATAGCTAAAAAAGAAATCATGAAATTAGAATATCACCATTTTCTAACTCCCAACGAATTAACATATGTAGCACTTAAACATCAACAACTGCTAAAATCCCACAAAGGAGAATGAACCTCAAATTATGTGTACCACCTACAGCAGCCTTGGCAAAGGGATTGAACCAAAATCTGAATAAACCTCTGGATTCATCTGAAGGAAATTTAGGACTGTAGAAAGTTGAACCATACCAGGATGCAATCAGCAAAATCTGAACTATGAGAACTCTACAGATAAAATACAAGAAAAAGAAAAAGATGGGCAAAGAGAGAACTATAAATCAAGAGAGACTTAAAAGACACATTAAGTATAATATTTTAAAGGGTAGACTAAAGTGTAGTCTAGGGAGGTACACTTTGGTAATAAAAGCATTTAAAAATGCAAGGAAATGATTACTATAAAAGGATTGTGGTTACTTTTGGCAGGGCTAGAAGCTAGGAAATTGATCAGGGTGAGGCACGCATGGAGGACTTAGTGGCTGGCAAAGTTTTAATTCTCAACATGAGTCACGGCTGCAAGAGCATTTGTCATACAATAATTCATTAAGCTATTAAAAAATGTTCCTACTATGCAGATAAAAAAAAACTTGTAGCAACAATGAATAGGCTTTTGCATATTAAAAAAAGGGTATTGCCATAGTGAGGTATGTGTGGGAATAACTAAAAAAGAAGTAAGAAGAAGAATCTAACATTTTACCCTACCACCTTTTCTGCCTTATATTCCTCTCTCCCTTCCCTCTCATCCCAGAAAATAATCCTAAATCTCATTCCTGCTAATTCATGGTACAGAGTTTAAGGAGGGAAACAAGTAATTACTGGAAGAATATATGCCAGTGCCTGGGCTACCGGCCTCACATACATATTATCTCACTTTGTCTTTACGCCCCGTAACTGAAGTATTAACTGATAACTGTTTAGGGAGCCATGTACCTCCTCTGTCTCCTTTAAGAGTAAATAGTTACAGTTTACCAGAGAATGCCTAGATCACACGATGCCCTCAAAAAGCTAAGCAGGATGGAAATAATTAGGTACATCTTCCACGATTTAAAAGGATGATCATCCAAGCATTGTTTAAAATAGCAAAAAAAAAAAAAAAACACACATGCACACACAACCTAAATATCCAGCAACAACTGTTATAGTTACTATACCATTAAAATGATGTTACAGATGAATGTTTAGTGGCATATGAAATAATAGTGTCGATTTTTAAAAAAGGAAGTTACAGTTATCCAACTTTGTTTCAAATATGTGTACATGCATATACACACAGGTCTGGAAGTATTACCAAGGTTTAACAATATTTCTGTCACAGTTACAGGGCTTTGGGTGTTTTAAAATATTTTCTTCTTTTTGCTTATATGCATTAACTAATTTTTTATAAAACATATCCATTGCTTATTGAGATTTTAAAAAATAGGTAATTTCTTAAAGCTAAGTTGTATCTCTTCTCTCCTTCCTTCCTCTATAGTAGATTTTGTCACCGGAAGCAGCATTTCTATTTCCACAATACTAATTCTACAGGAGAAATGAGTAATACTCCTACAGCTAACTCTGAGTTCTTCAGCTTGAATAACTTGTTCAGGTGTAGGGCAGTGAGAAGAGGGCACCACTTGTCACTGAGAACACTGTTTCACTATTCCTACAGCAGTTCTGTACAGGGACATCCATCAGTCACAAGCTCAGTTAGTTGTCACATTTAGAGAAGGGAGAAAGAATCTAAGAAAAACTCAACTCCTGGTTATTATATCAGTAAGCACAGGGTTATGCACTATTTTTTATTAAATGATTGTCCTCCTAAAACAACTCTATTAGCTATTATTATTCTCATTTTACCAGTGAGCAAACTGAGGTCTAAAATGATTAAATAACACCATCAAGTAGAAGAGCCAAGACTAGAACTTTCCCACCACAGAGCCTGAGCTCTTTTTACCTATGCTGTGGCACCTGCCAAATTCAGCTGATTCTTACTGAAAGATGGTCTCACCTTATTGGCAACAGCATTAACACTTGGCCGGGCATCAAATATAAAGATTTTGTGAGATTGAGCGTTGGAATCCATGATGGCTTGAAGGTATTTTTCATCTTCTTTGCTTCGCTTTCCACTCACTCCAACCATGGGCTGGCTACATCGAGTGATTGTGGCTTGACTTTCAGGATGAATCCATGATAAAACCTTAATGAGGGAAAAATTGGTAACACACCCTTTATATGCTTCTCTGCTTATAATTCTTCTCAAAAACAGTATTCGATAAAGCTCTGCTTTCTTACTGGATACAAAGCCTGGCCATGAAAGGATACCTGAGGCTGCAAGCAAAACCCATCATTTTTCTTTCAAGCCAACTCTGGCATATGGAAAATTTCATCTAATTCTTTAGTCAGACATTGATTTAGGGAAGTCACTGATTATTGAGAAGTCGTCTCTAGGAAAAAATACATTAAAACAGGGCTAAGTAAACCCCACTTACTATATCAATAAAACTGTTCAACTCTTCAGAATCTATGAATTTTGTACCTAAAATTATTTGAGCTGACCTTTCTAGGATCCAGTTATTCATCATGAATTTGTAAAGTTTTCTTCTTTCTTAGGACTTAAAGGAAAAGAACATGGCTAAGGAATGTACACTTAGATAAACCAACAGTGAATAATGTACAGGGCAAACGTTTCCCAGAGAAGAACCACGCAATTCTGTGCAGTTATCTAATACCCATGTCAGAGTCTCCAGAAACCTCTTTAATCTAAGTCTTTCCTCCAGTTTTAATTTTACTAAATAACTCAAACTCCAATATCCCAATAAAAGACCTGTAGCTATTTTTATCCTGAATCCATTCTCCCATTCATTAATCTCAGCATTAGGTAGAGTATAAAAGCATTTGCAAAGTTTCATCAAAGCTTCATACTTACTGGGATACGACCCCTTGATCTGAAGGATGCCACTCTCTTTAATTCTTCATCAGGAATATTTGCTGGCACAACCAGGAGGGCAGGGTATGTATCACTAAGTTCATATCGTTCGTTTATCTTTGTTATTCTCCAGCTTTCATTTGGAATTCCCTACATGTGAAATAAAACATGAGACAAATTATTATCTAACTAAAACATTAAGAGACACCAGGACAGAAGCTATCCTATGCAATCTCTCTTATCTCCATTATATTAATATATCTCTTAAAGTGTTGGAATTGTTATTATCTGCCTGTGGTGGCCAGGCTTTTAGGATTAGACATTCTAAGGCTGGGATATGGGTTCATTTTGGCACCCAATTTTATGTTAATAGATTTATTAATACATTAAATATTGAGTGTGGGCCTGTGCTAAACATATCCAGGGGAAGGAAGGAAACAATAAGACTACAAATGTTCCCTCTCTTTAAAGAGAACACAGTCTCATTCAGTTTGATTAACTTTGCTGCCATTCATCTATACAAAGAAATTTCAGAGGGCAGGCACCAAGTGTCCACTAGAATGCTAGATACATAGTTATCCTTTACATACCTAAAGTGAATTTTTCACTCCAGCATTGTAGTACTAATGGGATGTTGCTAATCTAAAACGTATCATAAAAGCAAGGGAGTAATGGAAGGCAAAGTAGAGACAGACAACAGGCAAGAGAAAGACTTCACTTTTTAAAAATATACCAGTTATTAAGCTCTCAGGTGGTCCTTCAATATCTGCTATTTTATTAGTGTACTACTTCATATAGGTAGAGGATTAAAGAAAATTGAAATTTCCATCCTCCATTGTATAGAAAACGAAGCCGTTACATTAAATGGTTGGACTTAAGAAAATCTATTTTCAATGTCATGATTCCTGAAAACTCATAGGCACTATGCCAGCCTCTTTACACATACACTCACATACACATTTTTGTATTCAGGGGTTTTGGGGGGATTTTTTATCTTTTTGCGACAGGGTCTCACTCTGATGCCCAGCCTAGAGTGCAGTGGCACCATCATGGCTCACTACAACCTTCAACTCCTGGTCTCAAACAATCCTCCTGCCTCAGCTTCCTGAGAAGTGGGGACTACAGGCACACACTACCAACACCTGGCTGATTTTTTTTATTCTTTGTAGAGACAGGGTCTTGCTATTGCCCAGGCTGGTCTTAAACTCCTGGGCTCAAGTGATCCTCCCACCTCAGCCTCCCAAAGTGCTAGGATTACAGGTTTGAGCTACCACACCCAGCCTGTATTTAGGTTTTATTAACTTCATTTTATAGGTTAAAAAACTGTGGCAAATGTGGTTTGTAATTTGATCAAAGCTATACATTAGGACATGGTAGAATAGAGAATTCCATGTACATTCCAAATCTACTCTTTTTATTTTAAAGTACAGTGTACATTATTCCTCAAGAAAAATTTTCTATCCTAGTTCACTATAAATTGTTATAAAAATCTCAAATAAAAAGTAGAATGTACTCTCCAATAAAGAAGTATTTCTCAAGCTGTTGCCAAATATCCAGTAGAATATTAAAATTAAGAAAGGAGAGAAAACTCCCAGTAATCATGTGGTAAATACTCTCAACAGCATTTCTATCTATCTCTAGCTGTGTTGTTTCCTCATTGGTGCCTTATCCAATTTACCCTTTTTTAATTAGCCTGGTCCCAACTTGCTCCCTATGTTCTACACATCTCTCCCTCCCTCTTGGTTTCCTCAACTTTAGATAGTCTGGGCAACTATGAGATCCTTACTCATTTCCAGAAGTAAAAGAAAGGCTTAATTATTTTTATGTTAAGGTTTTTAATTTAAATATTAAATTTTTCAAAAAAACATTCACATACTATAATAAAAAGTACAATACAGTGAATTGCCAAGTTTAAAGAAGTGGTACTTTAGCAACAAACTTGAATAACATCTTTAACTCCTCCCTCTCCTTAGCCCCTACATTCAATCAATGACCAATTTCTATTTTTTTCCCCAAAGTACCAGAAGAGAAGTTTACTCACTTCTCTCAGTTCTCACTGCCACTTCCCTAATTCAAGCCATTATCAATTCTCTCCTGTCCCTCTGTAATTCATTCTTTACACTGCCTCCACAGCAATCTTTTAAAATGCAAAAGTGATCATGTCATTCCTCTGTCTAAAATCTATCGATGGCTACCTACTGCTTTTCATCTAAGGTCCTTTATGAGACTTAGCAAAGCACTTCACAATCCTGCTTCCTCCAGACCTCTCCCTTGCCACTGTACACTCTAATCTAGCCTGTATAAGACTTCTTTCAGTTCCCAGATGGTTTCATGTTCTCGCACTAGAGTATTTGCTCTATAAGAGTATTTATTATAGTATGTTGTAATTGTTTGTCTACTTGTTTGAACCTGCCATTAAACACAAACTCTATGGGGACCAGAACTGTATTTTTACATTTCATATTTTAGCTTTAGCTACTAGTATTTTGTAGGTACTATATGAATTTGGTGAATGCATGAATGAATAAATCAATGAACCATATGAAGCATCCATAAGAAGCAAAGTTAGTTTCTAAAGTTTTTTTAGAAAACATGAAATCAGAAGTAAGAGGGGAAAAATCACTTGAGAAACACACATCTGAGATCCTAATGTACCATCCCTCAACCCAGAAAGGTACTCCCATCTTTCTCCCACTCCCTTCCCATATCCTTGAAAAATCACTACCAAGAGAACCACTGCTTCATTGGGAATGTCACGTTCTTCAGATAAGTGGCAGGGTGGGGTAGGAATGAGAACCACTGACTTAAAGTACCTTAATGGCGACTGTTCTCCTCATTCTTAGATAAGTTGACACACCTCCCTCCAATAAAGGGGCTGCCTTTCAAGCAGAAAACTGGAGCTGGCTTGTCCTCATGTACCCTCTTTGTAGACAATACTTAAGATATTCTGACAATTGTTGATCTTTGGCATATATTTTTCTACTTTCCATGTAAATCACTACCCTTAGTATGTCCACTTGTCAGAGCCCAGTTACAACCAAATTAATAGGATTATGACTTTCCTTAGTTACTTACATTCCAGTTCTAAGGATAAATTCTGTTTCCCTTAACTGAACTTGAATGTTTTCCAAGTTCATTAAGCAATGCATGTACTTTATGATTGGGTATTTCTACAGAAGACCATATTCATTTTCTTTATACAGATTTTTACTGATGACTTGATTTTTCTCGACCTTATCCACAAATTCTAGGGTCCTCTGTATAATCACAACATACTGTACTTCAAGAGTAAATTAAAGAAAAACTTTCTTTTACAACAAACTCAAATGGGTTTGTTATAAAGTATTAACAGTTTTGCCCATTTTTAAAAAGATATTAATCTAATTTCTATTAGCACTATTACGTATAGGTCTGTAGAATTAATGTAGCTTTCATTTTTTGATTTAGTGGCAGCACATGATAAAGCTAATCAGTCATGATTTGTTTTCAGAGCTTTACAATGTAATAAACACAATAATAATTTGAATACATTTTACAGTTTACAAAGTGCTTTCCTATATGTTATTAATCCTTCAAACAATCCCATAAAACAGTACTTATCATCAAGTAAAAACTAAAGGCACTGTGACATAAATGATTCAGTAAAGAGGATGCACCTGAGTGTGACAGGAAGCGCTAGAGCTAAAATTCAAAACAAAGTGTTCTAAATGTCCTAGAATTCGTGTGGTGATAACTGCAAAACCTTGTGAATATGCTAAAAACGAGTGGACTATATACTTTAAAACAATGAATTTTATGGTGTCAGAGTTATATCTCGATTAAAAAAAGTAGGAAGGTCTGAGATGGTACAATGTCCAAAGTATATTAAATGAGAAAATAAAGGTGCAGTATAGTGTGCATGGTATGCAATCATATGCTCAAAAAGAAATGTACACACATACAAACACAATCTTTGTAGACATATCTTTGAGAGGGTATATATGAAACCAGTAACATTATTTCCCAAAGGGAGGGAAACTGGGATGGCTGGGGGACAGGGTTGTTCTGGAAAGTTCAGTAGACCTCTTTGAATCTTTTATATTTTATATAGAGTACAAGTATTAGCACTTCCTTTTTTTTTTATTTAAAGGGAAAAAAAGGAATGCTCTGATGCTTTATCTTCAGTCTTAAATTTTAAAAGATCATCTTCATTTTCTTCTGTAAGAAACTTAAATATATCCAAGAAAAGAACAAAATAAATGTTCTAACTACAAATACAGTATCCTCTACATTAAACCTTAGCTTAGTTGACTCAGAGACAAAAGTTTCTAACTCTGCAGAAAAGGAAAAAAACAAACAACAACAAAAAAAAAACCAACAAATTTATCTAAGTAAGTCAAAGACCATAAAGCATCCTTATCATTTAATGTAGAGTTCAATGCTGTGTTCTTACTGCCCCATTTCCTAATCTCATAATTCTCTTTCTGTATAGGTTCAGTTATTCATTTACCTTCCAACTTTTTCCCTTTTAATAATAATTTATTTATTTTCTTTGGAAATAATTACTTCAACTGCTTTCCAAAGTTCCATGTTGAATGCTGCCAGAACAGACAGCAATTTCTGCCCAGATTCCCAAAGAATAATCCTTATTTTTATAATTTCTGAAGACACTTGTTAGATTTTCTGGTCGGTTAATCATCTTATTCTGACAATGGATTTTTTTAGCATAAATCTTGTAATGTTAACTTGCATACTCTTAATTTTTAGTTGATTCCCATTTATTTTGCCAATTGATGGTACAATGTAACTGAATGAGGAATTTAAAATTTCACTTGCCACATAAGAGTGTAGTAACAAATTCAGCTTCAAGCCATTTAGATATCTTTAGCTCTTTAGCAGTGGTTTTTTATTTACTCTTCTTGGCTTTCTAAAACAAAAAAACTCAGTAAATTAGAAGTGTTATAATTGGAATACAATGTTTGAAATCTAAACACAGAAGTCACAGCTTAAGGATTTTCATATTTGAATTCTAGAATAATTTGGATATCAAATCTAATAATTATGAGAAACAATCATATGTCAACTTAAATTATCAAGAAAGCAAGTGGACATAAGGGAAGTTAAAAATAAAGAAAAGACTATTTTAGGTAGAGTTTAAGTACTGCAGTACAGAGACTCTGTGGGAAGTAGTTTACTGAAAAAGAATGATATACTAAAACACAGATTTCAAGATTGAATTTTGCCTTAATCTCTTAATATGATGAATTATATTAATAGGTTGTCTAATATTAGACCAACCCACCTTGGTCATATTGTATTATCCCTTTTGGATTTGGATACTACTGGATTTGATTTGTTAATATTTTATGTAGAAGTTCTAAATATATGTTTATTAGTGAAATTGGTCTATCATTTTCCTTTTTTATTGTCTTTATAGGGTTTTCAATTCAAGGTATGCTAGACTCATAAGCTAAGGAAGGCAACCTTCTTTTTATTTTTATTTTATTGCTTTTTTTTTTACTGTTTTCTGGAAGATTTATATATGATTTGAATTATTTCTTCCTTAAGTGTTTGGTAGAACTTGTCCCTGAAACCTGGGCATGGGGTATTTTTGGGTAAGATTTTTGGTAACAGATTCCATTTATGTAATCAATATAGAATAATACAGGTTCTCCATTTCTTCCTGAATTAGTCTTTAGCAAGTATTTTCTAAATAATTGTTCATTTCACCAAAATTTTAAAATTTACTGACAAAGTTGCTTATATCATCTTGATATTATCCTTAACATCTGCAGAGTCTATAGGATGTCCTTCCTTCCATTCCTAATACTGGTTACTTGCAAATTCTCTCTTTGTTTTCTTGTTAAGTCTCTCTAGAGGTTTGACAATTTTATTGATATTTTCAGAGAAACTATTATTGTTTCTGTTGATCCTTATTGTATACTGGTTTTCTCTTAACATTTCTCTTATCTTTATTATTTCCTTCCTTCTTTCTTTAGTTTACTTCAGTATTCTTTTTCCAACTTCTTTCTTACTTTTTTTCATTAACAGAAAACATGTTTTTATCGTGTACAACATGATGTTTTGAAGTACATATACATTGTGGAATGGTTAAATCTAGCTAATTAATAAATGCATTACCTCACATAGTTATTTTTGTGGTAAGATCATACATATAACATCCACTCTGTTTAATTTTTTTAAGAATATACTATTTGATCATTAACATACAATAGATCACTTGAAATTTATTTCTACTTGTAATTATGTATCCTCTGATCAACTTCTCACCATCCTCCCCACCCCTTTTTCTAACTTCTTAGCCATGTATTTTAATTTCATATGTACTTCAGAAAATATTATTGTTTTATATGGTTGACATTTAGATTTACCACACACTTACCATTCTCTCTACCTTCCATTTACTCTTTGATCTTTGATTTTCTATCTGGGGTCATTTGACTTCCACCTAATGTATACCCTTTAGTATTTTCTGTGGTAGTTAATACTCTGGTCTTGTTTATCTAAAAATCTTTTTATTTTGCCTTCATTTCTGAAGGATGTATTCACTGGGCACAGTATTCTCAACTGGCATTTGTTTTATTTCAACACACTGAAGATAAAATTATTAATACACTGTCTTCTGGCTTCCATTATTACTTTTAAAAAACAACCCATCAGTCTAATTTTTGTTTCTTCGAAGATGATCTGCTATTTTTTCTAGCTGCTTTTAAGATTTTCTCTTTGTTCCTGATGTTCTATAATCCCCCTGCAGTATGTATCTAGATGTGAACTTCTTTACACTAATCTTGCTCGAGATTAATTGAGCTTGTCTATTTGTAGACTGGTATCTTTCATTGGTTTGAGAATATTTCCAGCTTATGTCTTCGAAGACAATTTCTGCCCCCACTTCTCCCTCTTCTTGAGTTTACCAGAAAATTCAAGTTGTACAAATCTAGGCTTTCTGTCTAGTCGAGATCTGATTTAATTCCAGTTCATTCTTATCTTGAAG
Organism: Indri indri; assembly: GCA_004363605.1. Taxonomy (NCBI): domain Eukaryota; kingdom Metazoa; phylum Chordata; class Mammalia; order Primates; family Indriidae; genus Indri; species Indri indri. The sequence continues at coordinate 21,701 of RJWJ010001370.1, read as the reverse complement.
ATCTAGCACTTTGGGACCTGATCTTAAAATATGTAGGGCTTGATCATCAGACACTATAAACCAAGAGAACAAAGGCTTTTATTTTTATCCCCCTTGCTCCATGAGGCCCACCAAAATCAACCTATTATCAATGCACTCACTATCTATAAGACTTGTAAGATTCTAAACTACCATGAAATGTAAATATGATTTTTGGATGCTGTCCTTAGAATGTCCTCCTTAGTTACAATTACAGTTAATTTTAAAATTGTATCCTTCCAATTATTTGGTTAATAAAATATACATATTTCTTCATAACAGCTAGAATCTTTATTATAGCTACTATGGATAATTTTCTGTACAAGAAGTATCATAATCTCTCAGCATCAAAAACCCATTTTTTAAAAAATGATGATTTTGATATTAGAAAAAAGTCTATGTGTAATGGTGAAGAGCGTGTTTCTGGAGCCAGACTTCCTGGATTCAAATCCAGATTACCATACTTAGTAGCTGTTACTTTGAGCAAACTACTCGATGTTCCTGTGCCTCACTTTACTCATATGCTATGTAGATAATACTTATGGCACAGAATTATTATGAAGAGCAAATGAATTAGTATTTATAAAATGCTTAAGAAAAAGCCTGGCATATATAGGTACAATATATACACAATTTAGTAAATAAAACCAATATATGCAGGAGACTTGTTACTCAACAAATATTACAGAACACATACTATAAACAAAATATTCTCCTAAGCTTCACTCATGCATTCTCATTCATTCAACAGATATTTATTGTCAACTATGTGCCAGACCCTGTGCTATATCCTGAGGATAAAACAGTGAGAAAAAAGATGTAGTACCTTCCCTCTTAGAGCATAAAAAATACCAAAGAAATGAGAGATGTTTGTTCCAAAAACTGGTAGCACTGATGAAGAATTACAAAGCAAATGGCCTCAGCAGAAAAAAGAAAGAATAAAGGGCTAAGCAGCCATTAGTACATATCAAATTAAAATGAATCAAGTAGGGTAAGGAATTTCTTAAGAAATTAATAGGAGTTAAGTTTTGATCTGCATATAAAATAATATAAAAGATGTGATGAATTCATGTCAAAATGTAGAGGGTTTATTCCCATTATGGTTACTAACCAAAGTAAATCAATGCTGTCTTTAGCCCAACATAATAGGAAGTATAGTTTGTCCTCTGTGAAGCTATAAGACTTTCAAAATTTTATGTGGAGCTAAGTTATAAGCAGTAGAATTATTAAGAAATTTTCTTCAGAATTAAATTATAAAATACCCAAAAAAGAAAAATCTGAGTGAATAATGTTAAATGGCACATAAAAACATTAAAACTTTTATATATTTATCATCTTATTTTTATCTTTAAAATTGTTAAACATTTTTGAAACAAATTGATACACTTGTAAACTCCTAGATAAAACTGATGAAAGATCACTGGCATATTCTGAAAAGCAGTTCAAAGAAAATGAAAGGTAGCCAAACGATCAGGATTAGCATTCATTGAAAACAAACAAAAAACCCTATATAAAGCTATTTACTTCTACCCATGAAGCTTTCTTTGTAATGAAAAAGATATCAAATACCAAAATTGAAAGAGAAGAAGTACATACCTGCCTTCTGTATTCTAAAAGAGGGTCATACAGTTTCCACCCATTTTCAGGGAATACTTCTTTATATTCAAAAGCAAAAAGAGGCTACAAAAAAGTAAACAAAGTTAATAGCTTTCAAAGACATTTAAGAAGGTAATCAATGAGAAATGAGATACGTATCCTTACCGTACCCAAAGTTTTAATTTAGTTATCTACAAGAATACTTTGTATTGGCTTCCCTTTTTATATTGTTGTTTTAGTGTTTATTTTACAATTTTGAAATTTATTGGTTTTTTTACATATTTTTCAAACATATAGAAAAGCACAGACACCTACCAACAAAACTTATCAAATACTAACATATCATCATGTTTCTTTCAGATATCTTTGGTATCTTTTGTAGGTTTACTTCTAAATAGTGAAAGATTACATTTAAAAAGACATCTTGTCGGGTAGGGAGAGAGGGGGAAGGGGGAGGGGCGAGGGGGAGGAGGGGACGGATATACGCATACACAAAGGGTGCAATGCGCACCCTCCGAGAGATGGACATGCTTGGGACTGGGACTTGGGGGGAAGGGGGGGCAAGGGCATCATACGTAACCTAAACACCTGTACCCCTATAAACAACAAACAATAAAAAAAAAATAAAAAATAAAAATAAAAAGACATCTTATGATATAATTAACTAGTTTGACATCACAGAGACCAGCAGTTAAGCAGCAATGAAGTTTATGCTACATTTTCTAAAACACACTGAATAAGGTTGTTATTTTTTGGCATGCAATCTGCTTACCAAAAAAAAAACTAATTTGTCCTTTTAATAGATGTAATGGCAAAAACAACTATGAGACAAAAAAAATTGAACTGGAGTCAGAAAACCAGTGTTGATTCCAAATTCTACTATCTACTAGCTGGGCTCTTGAGTTAACTGCTTACCTGACAATGGTTTCATCTCTAAAACAGGGATAAATAATACCTACCATGATAGGGCTACTATGGAAGTGAAATGATATAAATAAGGGAGCCTAACACTGGTGATAGTACATAGTAGCAAATCAGTATTTGCCTACCCTTCCTTCCCAAATTGCCAGTCTTAACTGTCAGCTCCCAATTAAAAAGGAGATTTCGAATCCTAATGAAGACTACCACATAATGCTTTTCATAATGGGAATACGCTGGAAAGCCAGATCATATAATTACAGAATGTAAGTGCTGGAATGGACCTCAGAAATCAGCTAATCCAGCTTCCTTATTCATACCTGAATAAATTGGTTCAAGACATTGGATTAGCCGGGCACGGTGGCTCACACCTGTAATCCTAGTTCTCTGGGAGGCTGAGGCGGGTGGATCGCTCAAGGTCAGGAGTTCGAGACCAGCCTGAGCAAGAGCGAGACCCCGCCTCTACTAAAAATAGAAAGAAATTAATCGGACAACTAAAAATACATAGAAAAAATTAGCCAGGCATGGTGGCGCATGCCTGTAGTCCCAGCTACTCGGGAGGCTGAGGCAGAAGGATTGCGTGAGCCCAGGAGTTTGAGGTTGCTGTGAGCTAGGCTGACGCCACGGCACTCACTCTAGCCAGGCAAAAGAGTGAGACTCTGTCTCAAAAAAAAAAAAAAAAAAAGACATTGGATTAAACCTTCACTATTCATCTGGTTAAATGTCAAAGCAGGGATATAAATGAAGAGATTCTAGATAGCCTAGACAAGTTTCTTGACACTACATCAATGATTATAATATGGATTTTCCAAAGAAAAGAAATATTTTACCAGGTTATTAGAGACAGGAAATGCATATTTCATTAGATTCTCAAATATGGATCTTCTCGTCCGCCCCTCAGGTTTATGAGCAAAACGTAAATTCCTAATATCCTAGAAAAGATTTAGGATCCAAGTTAATAATTATTTGTTCACTTTTTATTTAATTAATAAATAAGGTTCCTTGGAACTATCTTGTAAAATGTTAAGATCTATGAATGTAGGATACAAAAACAAATCAGACAATAGCTCCTGGACACAGAATAATTATTATATAATATATATGTAACTATATACATATAGTATGTAATATATATTGTATAATTATTGGAAGAAATAAAAAGAAGCACAAGGCACTCTAATAGAAAGCAGAATTCAGAGGGCAGAGAATTTACCTATGCCTAAGTACTCAAGATAGGCCAGTGAAAAAGGTAGCATTTGTTGTAAGCACTGGAGATTAGACATATTACATCTTAAGCTTAATATCATGACTGTTACACACTATCAGCATATGTCCTTTCCCTGTCAAAGCCTATTTTCTGTCATGAATTTCTGTATTAATAAAACCTGCTTAGCTGTTATTACATTGCATACGTATCTTCATTTCAATCATGTCTGTTTATTATTTTTCTAATTACTATCCCTTGCCAAGACTCATTTCCATTGGACCTTCTCTTCATAAGTCCCCTGCTGCTAGAATAGGAACCAGTCTCTGCCTAAAGGCCTTCCTTCACTCCACATCCAAGTACTTCCATCATCTACCAACAGATTGACTCTAAACAGTTTGGTTGATATCATCTAGGCTCTACAGTCAGGATTATAGACCAAGGTTCCCTTCCATTATTTGTTCTCAAGTAGTTTTCTATGCTCAGGCTGAATGCAGATATTCATGCTCTGGTTTACTGATATCCTAATTGCATTTAGAAAAAAATTAGGGATTAAGAATAATTTCAAGACTATCTATTTTATTTACATGTTTTAACCTAGGCAGAATTCAAAATAGCTTTATTATACCTCGTTCTATAAAACTGAACTCAAAGACACTTCACTACAATGCACCTATGTACATGAGTAAGTAAAACAGTGTATTTTAAATCTGATCCAAAACTAGAATGATATCCTTACCTTCTTTTAAAGTAAATATGTGCAGGAACCTAAGCTGTTATCTTGTTTTCCCTCAGTAAATATCTTTACAACTAGTAGAGATATTCGGAATTGCTCTGTTAACCACAGAGCTCTCTAAAAGTACCATAGAATGGGCCCTACAGGCTGGGCATGGTGGCTCATGCCTGTAATCCTAGCACTCTGGGAGGCCGAGGCAGGAGGATCATTTGAGCTCAGGAGTTCAAGACCAACCTGAGCAAGAGCAAGACCCCGTCTCTGCTAAAAAAAAAAAAAAGAAAGAAATTGGCTGGACAACTAAAAGTATGTAGAAAAAATTAGCCGGGCATGGTGGCGCATTCCTGTAGTCCCAGCTACTCGGGAGGCTGAGGCAGAAGGATCGCTTGAGCCTAAGAGTTTGAGGTTGCTGTGAGCTAGGCTGACGCCATGGCACTCTAGCCTGGGCAACAGAGCGAGTCTCTGTCTCAAAAAAAGAAAAAGAAGAAGAAGGGGCCCTACAAATGTTTGGGCTTATTAATAAGGGTCTTGTTCCATGGAAAAATTATATTTAAAATGATCAAGATTTCAAAATCAGCCGCGGTGGCTCACGCCTGTAATCCTAGCTCTCTGGGAGGCCGAGGCGGGCAGATTGTTTGAGCTCAGGAGTTCGAAACCAGCCTGAGCAAGAGCGAGACCCCGTCTCTACTAAAAATAGAAAGAAATTAATCGGACAACTAAAAATATATAGAAAAAAATTAGCCGGGCATGGTGGCGCATGCCTGTAGTCCCAGCTACTCGGGAGGCTGAGGCAGGAGGATCGCTTGAGCCCTGGAGTTTGAGATTGCTGTGAGCTAGGATGACGCCACGGCACTCTAGCTCAGGCAACACAGTGAGACTCTGTCTCAAAAAAAAAAAAGATTTCAAAATCATCCTCTTTCACAATCTCTTATATTCTATGTTCTATTTACTATTTGACTACAGAAAAGTAATCAGAAGACACTGTGCTTCACACATGGTTACACGTGATTGACAGCAATTACACTCACAGAGCCCTTCTGACTATAATGGAAAAAACATAAAAATAATTACTAAATAATTCGCTTTAATACTAGATTCACAAAACTTCTAAGATTAGCATAGGAAAGTATCTTGAATTCTACATGTGCTGTTTCTTTTACTTTTGGTACTGGCAGAACAGCAAAAGAAAGGAGCAATGTAATCTAGAATTGAGATGCATACGGGTGTTAATTAGGCCATAATAATGAGAACAGTGACCTGGAGAAGTGGTACATGGTATGAAATACATGACTTAACAGTAAAAATCTAAGTTTCAATTAAAGAATGCCAGCGGATTAAAAAAAAAATAGGGAAGGTCTATAATGCGAGTTTTTCCCATCGTTTCAGAAGTACAAAAATTATAAGAACTAGAAATAGAAAAAGATAGGCGATGATTAACATATATATATTAGCAAAGTACTTTGCCTTAACTGCTCAGAACCTAATGTTTCTAATTTGTAAATTAAAGTTAATAATGTCTTTTGTGCCTACCTCACAGAATCATAAATGAAGCTCAAAGTGAAATAATGGATGTGAAAGTACTTTATATCCTGTAAAGTACTATGTACCTTAAAGATGGTCATTATAAAAGTAAGTTGCTAATAAATGTGTGAGCATATCAAAATATGTAGACTGAACTGGGCCCAAAAGAATTAAGTCTAATTCATGAATCACCTTTTTCTATTACTGCTAACTTTTGTTTTCTTCTACTTGAACAGCATTTCTAGTATGAAATCCATTTGATATTTTGGAAACAATTTTCAAAACCCAAGCTCTGTTTAACACAAAGCCTTACAGACCAAAGAAAATCAAATACATATTAAAACATTTACCTTGCACACAGTTTCTAGTCCATAAGAATTTTCACCTCGACTAGAAGCACCACCAATTTTTTCTACTCTACTTATCACACCAAGAGAAGCATCTAAAACAAATGGGGGGTCCTAAAGGAAGGAAAGAAAAAAACGATTGAAACTGAGCAACTGATACTGTACAATTACAGCTGATAAAAATCTTACTCAGAAATTCTTTGATTAAAAATGAACAAAACTGGCTGCAAACAACATACAAATGTACATACAAAAATCCAATCCAAGTCTTACCCGTTCCATGCTTTTGAAATATAATCTATAATTTGTGACAGTCAGAGTTCCTCGTACAGCACCAGTGAACGGACATATGTAAGTTACATCTTTGGCTGGAAAGGCAAAAAGTCCACAGTTTACTTTTTGTGGGCTATTAAAAACTTCTTTCTCATCTTATGAACTTATTCTAATTGCTAGTCTAATTTATGCTCAAAAATCACAGAATCCATGATTCCAAGAGACCTCCGAAGCCTAATCCAAGCTTCCAACCCTGCGCTAATCTGGGGAAGGAATGTAGAATTAAATGAGAAGGAGTGAAGATGTGGCGGGACATCTCTTCCCCTGAGACGTAAAAGAGATGGCTACTATCCCAGTTGGATCAAACAGGGGTGGTGGTTGGAGTACTGGAGTAGCTGGGTGCTGGCAATGGTGGTAACCATAGCAAACGTGTCATGGCACAGTCACTGTTCATCTATCTCATCACAGTTTCCAGATGGTCTCACTAATCTCTTGATCTTCCCTGGCCACAGTCCAGTTTGTCAACATTCTTCTAAAAATGCAATACCCAAAACATATAATACCAGAAACTCCTGATCTGATTATATTTCTGGAGAAAATATTGTAGGTGACATGAAATGTATATGAAATATAATTTCTTAGAAAAATAATAGTACAAGAGGATATTATATTCCTGACCAAGCAAAGTATGTCCAACTTTGTAAGGAAATAATTCCAAATAATGTTTTATTAAATGATAAATGAATCTATATGACATTTTGGTTTATAAAATATATACATTAATTGATTAAGCAGAAATCACTAGCTCAAAATATTATTTAAAATGGCAGAGTTCATAATTCCCAACACAAGGTTTTTATATCTTAAAATATTCATAAATTCCTGCTGTGTGATTACCACAGCAAATCAGCAAATAAAGGAACACCTTCATTGTTCCAAGGCAGTGAGCTGCAGTTCTGTGGAGCAACAACTTTCTAAGAACATTTCGAGGGGCTTATAGGCAAACTTAGGGCCATGAAATACATGTAATAAGGTATTGCAACTTCCTGACTTTGCTTCTTAGTCATCACTTTGAAGGACTGACTGCTTTGTATGGGATTTGCTTTGAGGCTCATCTTTTGAAAATCATTTTTATCCTTCAAAATGGTTCCCTTAGGAATGCTCAAGTATGAGCTACATTTTTTAAATCATTGTTTCTAATGCATGTTTCATTTAGAGGGAAGCTTTTAAAATTAAATAAACCCATCATTATATAAAGATACACAAACTTGCCTCGCACACATTTTTTTGCCTTATGAATTTGTACCTCAACTAGGAAAGTTTTATTCAATGTTACTAAACAGATTTCTGGATTCCTTCCAGAGCCAGTTTTCTTACTCAAGCAAGAAAAATCAGTCTTATTCTTCTATATCCCACTATAGGATATGTCACCCTTGGTCCAAAGCTTCCTTTGTTATACCTTCCCTTTTATTCTAAAATCATAATATACATAAAAGTGCTTCTAAAATCGGAAGTACTATACAAACACAAGGGTTTATACTTGTGTTACTATTATTATCATTACTCTTTGTTCTGTTCCCTGTCTCATCTCTTCTTAGGCTAAGTCACTTTAAAGAGAAAAGTTATGCACAGTAGGTTTATAGCAAGTAGAAGGGAGACTGTGAGTTACCAGGAACCTTACCGGAATAAATGACAATAACAACTAGCATTAGTGACGTAGCGCTTCAGAATTTTAAATTACTTTTCACCTGAGTGCCTTATTTAACCTTAACAACCCTTAAATATAGAATATAATTATCTACAATTTTTAGATGAGAATATCAGAGCTCAGAAAAGTGAAATAAATTGCCGAATGTTTCAGAACCAGTAACTGCTATGATTAAGCCTTGAAACCAGTTCCCATGACTAAGACTCTCTCTACCACATCATGCTTCCTCCTCTCCTGTGGCAAAGCTAAGCCACTAACTCAGCACAGTCCATTTAACATCTTTCTCCTGTGTTAAAAGTTGAATCACTGCAGTCTGGAGATACCTCTACTCGTAATGCGGCCAGGCCATGATACTCTGAGACTGTTACTTTCCTAAGGCATTCTCTGTTGATGTTCCTAACGCCACTTTCACTTTAAAAAAAAAAATCTAAACCATAGATTTATATATTATGTCAGCTGAAAAATCCAAGGTCTTTTTTACATGAATGAATATATGAAAATTTACTCTAACCTTAGACTTTTTTCAATTAAATTTAATTTTTTTGCACAACAATCATCATGTACAGATAATTTTAAATATTTTAAATCATATTTGGTATTCCTCTAAATTTTGCAATAATAATACTGCCTGGTGTTATAAAAAGATCTTAGATTTACTAACCCTCTCTAATTATCACTGAGATCACAGAGGAAGAATACATAATAGTTTCTGTGAGGTATGCCAAAATGACTTTGAAAATACACATCTATAAGGAGAAATAATAAATACATATAAATGTAATATATATGAGTATGCAATCTGTGCAGAGAGACACAAAAACATGTGTCTAATTATTCTAAGTATTCTAAATAATACAGAGAAGGGAAAGTCAATTCAGCCATAGGATCAGAGAAGTGCTCAAGGAACATAGGCATCAGAATTGTCCCCCAATGGCAGGTATCCTTTACATGGGTAGAGATGGTGACAAAGTACTTAATGTAAAAGAAGAACCTAATCCAAGATACACACAGAAGTGGGGAAATAAAGTACATATTCCAACAAAGATATGTACAAAGTGTCTAGTCTGGCTCTCCCCAATTTATCTTGTACCATACCCTCTCCATTCTTTAATTTCCCTCCCTCGTTCCTCTTTTCCCATATAATTGTTAAATGTTAGTGTTTACCAAAGCTATGTTCTTGGCATTCTTCTCACTCCATACACTCTATTATTTTCACCCTCCTATTTTCCACTAATATCCATGCGCTGATTATTCCCAAACGTGGATCTCAAGCCTAGATCTCTCTTAATATACATGAATATTTAGTATACATAAATATTATACCAAGTGCTCATAAAAATAAAGAAAAGAAGATAAATTTGTGAAATTCTTAGAGATCGACTCCTTCGGATCTGGTAATTGATTGGATATTAAGAGTTCAAAAAAAGGAGCAGTCTAGGATAACAACCAGATTTCTAATTTGAGTCTATGGACAGCTGACATTAATGTCAACTGAGGGAGAGAATGCAAGAAAAAGAGTAAGTTTGGAGTTAAAGATGATAATTTCAGTTTTGGACATGTTGGATATAAGGTTCCTACGGGATAGCCAAGGGCATACGTCAAAGACAGAGGCATTTGTTTACATGTATTAGGACAATGGTTTAGACTAGAAATACAAACTTTGGGGTCATCAGCTGATATATGTAGGTGAAGTTACTAATTTAGATATGATCAACTAAAAAGAATATATAGGAGGGAAAAGGGAAATGGGTCAAGGGTGAAGTCCTAGGGAATGTTGATTTTAAAGGAAGAAGAACCAACAAATGAGACTGAGTAGTAGCCCAACAGTCTTTAATAAGGCCATATATCATAGTGGAAGCAGCATGGGCATTAGGTCCAGAATAAGAAAAAAGAAATTGTCACAATGCTGGATATAACTTTATTAGCTAGGTTATCTCCTTATGCCTTAGTTTCCTTATCTACAAAATGGGGCTAATCCTTCTCAGAATATTACTATGGGAATGACTGAGATGGTAAGTACCCTATAATGATAACTATTAACATTATATAATAGCCAATACTGAAAATATATATCTAACTCAGTAAATAGTTCAGCAGATCAAGAGCTTAGTGTATACAAAAGGCTGAGTGGGGGAAAAAAAAAAAGACTGGCAAGTTACTCAATCAAGAGTCAAGAGCAAGAAGAGACAAATACCATGCTAAGTGCTAAGAAGCTAAATTTAGCAGGTAATAATAACCCATTTAGAGGGTAGGTCCCCCTGTGGCTTGCTCATTTTCACACAAGGAAAGACACCTAGCCAAGGAAAATTAAGCATTTTTTAAATTCTTTAAAAAATTATGATTGATAATAAAATGAAAGATGTTATCTACTTTAAGAAATCATTTACTTCATTCTCCTAACATATTACTTTACTTCTCAAAATCTGAATATTTGCTATTACACAGGTGACACAAAGCAAAAGCATAAGGACAAAAACACACCTTATATGCTCATTTTCAGTTTCCAGTCCATATTTCAAGTTAATTAGACTGGACGGACAAAGGCATCTACATACAAATAGATGCAACTGGGATGAAAAATTTCACTCCAAATTGACCCGAGTTATTCCGAAAAGAAAAACATAAAGAGGGCAAACAATAGAAACATGTTTTAAGAAAAACTACTTGTATAAAGTGACAATTCAATGTTTTTATCTAGGCAATCCAGTATATGAATACAGTAATTGAAAATAATACAATTTCGCTAGTCAGAATTCAGCAACAGTTAAAAAATAAGCCACCTACTTTCAAAAAAGGAAAACAAATTTTTTTAGAAGGTTTTTAGAAGAGAAGCGGCAGAGTATAATTCGATTTGCATGTGTCCCAATAGTCCAAACACAAACACTACCAACAGGTGTAGTCCTTGGCTTGCAGAACACACTGAGAGGCTGGGAAGGCTGCAGGTAATGAGTGTTGCCAGACAGCAGGCATCTCCGACAGCCAGTCTGTTCTCTGTATGCTGAGAGTACTGAACAGTCTGCACAGTCAGAAAGGAGAAGGAAATTATACAAAAAATACCATTACAGACCCATGTCTTTAATATTCTCTCCTGGAAGCAAGGGTGGTTCTTCCATTTCTGCTAATTTGTTAGACTCCCTCAGGACCTGGATTGGCGGGGAGGGGACAAGAAAAGAAATATTTTTTATTCAAAGGTGAATTTTTCACTCAAATTTCAACTGAGTATGCTTGCTCTTATTTCAAGTTATAACATCATATCATATACACTACTTTTGTTTATTTTTAATTTTTTTATTTTTAATTATTATGGGTACATAATAGGTGTGTATATTTATGGGGTATGTGTGCTGTTTTGATGCAGGCATGTGTAATATGTGAAACTGTTTTTCAAGAAAGCATTTACTAAGTGCCTAATTCATACCCAAACACTTTACATTTGCACACAAAAAACTTTACAACTTTTCACACTAAATCCTACCACAGCCTGACAATAGTGGAGGTGTTATATCTCATTTCACAGATAAGGAAAAAGAGTCCAAAAGTAGTAACTAATTTGTTCAAGATCACATAGCTACAATGCCAAAGTCTCAATCTGAATTATAGTTGTAATGGATTCCAAAGCCCATTCCCTTGCCATTAAGCCATGCCATAGTGCATTTAAACTTGGATAAAATTAAATGCTCATATAGATCTAATGTTTAGAGAATATAGAAATGATGTTAATAAAGAATCTTCTTGAAAAAGAGGTGTTAAATAAATTAAAATCATAACTGTTACTGAGTAGTTACCTTGTGAAGGATGCACTATATTCCAAGAATGCAGATACAGAAACAGTTTTCTAAAGGAGTTACAACTCAGAGACACAACACACACCCCAAGTTGTCACATGCTAAATATACTCTTTGATAGCTACCAAAAGCCTTCCTCTCCCCCCTCTTTCATTACCAAAGAATAAGTTTCTTTCTCCAATCTCATCAATTCCTCACCTTCTGCAATCTGGCTCTGCCACCTAACCCAACCCCTTCTTGGAACACACTCTCTCCCCAATGCCTCTTCATTATTAAAGACAATAGACATTTCTCAGTCTTTATTTTTATCTCTTAGCCACATTTGACACTGTCTATACTTACTGCTTCTTAAAAGCATACAGTCTTGGCTAACATCCTTCCTCTCTGCCAGTGGCCATTCTTTCACAGCGGCCTTTACGTTCCTGTTCCTTTTCCTCACCCTCACTGTTCCTCAGTGGTTTGTCCTAGATTCATTTCTCACTTCGCTCAATTCCTGATGATTTCATACCTACCCATGACTTAAACGTACTTCAATCTATATAGCCAGCAGAGATTTTTCTCCAGCTTTAGTTCCACACATTCAACTGCCTCATGTCAATCCCCATCTGGATGTACCACAGGTATCTTGAACTTAATAGAAGTAAAGCTGATCTGTGTTCCATACTTAGCAAATGACACTACCATACATTTGGTTGTCTAAACCAGTGTTTGGGACAGGACAAAGAGCAGTGGCCTCTGTGAGCAGATTCAGGCCTTCTTCAACCTTGATTGGTTTCATTATACTATGAACCAATACTACTAGAAAAAAGACTTTCAAACCATTTTTTAATTAGCTTTTGATCCTTATTTCCTTTCTTCCAAAGAGTAGAGTTAAAGACCTCAAAAAAAAAAGGTAGAAGAGAAGAAAAGACAAGGTATTACCATTGCCATAAAGCTCACCTTTTACAGGGCTTCAAAACGGGTTTAGATGTCTCCTCTGCATGAGTTCCTATCTCACACTTACCACACCTCTCTAACTGCCTTTCAGTCCTTTTCCCTACCAGACTCCTAGAGAAGAGACACCATACCTTACATACTTTTAAATACACAATGGAAATACAACATGAGCCACGTATGTTAAGTTTTAATTTTCTAGTAGTCACATTCAAAAAGGTAGAAACAAGCAAAATTGATTTTAATCACATTTTTTTTTATACTTAAGCCTTCGGTATCCAGGGTGTATTTTATACATACAGCACATCTCAACGCAGACCAGCCATATTTCAAGTGCTCGACAGCCACATGTCCAGTGGGCCCTGTTTTGGGCAGTACGAATCTAATGAATCTGACTCTTCCTGATGATCAAGTCATGCCCTGGTTTAAGAAAGTGTCTTAGGGAGGATTAGACAAAAGAGACAGACATTATTGCCGCAGTCCAATGCTCATCTGAGGCCAATAACTAAGACCTACAAAGAACAAATTAACTTTAAAGGTCATCTTTTTTTTAATGCTATACACTTGCCAGTCTTTTGTGTAGTTATAAAAGAAGGGAAAGAAGGAAGGAAGAGAGGTAAAGAGGGAGGACAAGATAAAAACTTACAATATGCAAAAATACAGACTTCCTGCATGCAAATCTTGACTGTGCTACAAACCAGCTAAGTATTCTTAGGCAAGATGTTCAACTTCTCTAAGCCTCAATTTCCCCATCTATAAAATGATAATAATTACAGTGTCACACAATAGGGTTATAAAAATTAAATGAGTTAACACATTTAAAGTATTTATATCAGTGTTAGCACATAAGATGTACTTAATAAGTGTTGACTATTAGTAATAATAAAAATTCATAGCAACTGATTGCCAGAATCTGCTAATAATTTCTACTAATTATGAAAGCAAGAGAATTAGATCAAAAAATACAAATAATAATTAGCACAGAGTACGCTGAAAAAAAAAAATCAAACAATGCTGCACATGTGAAAGATCACACAGGAAGATGCTTTATCCTTCCCCCAGTCTGCCACCTCACCCAGAAATATAAAGATTATGTCACTTACAAAGCTGGGCTGTAGTTCCCATATTGCACAGGTATACCTCCTTGTCGCTGGTACGGTACTATTCCCCGCAACCTCCTCTCTTTCTGTATTTCCATATTCAGAAGGAACTTGTAACCCCCAGAAAATGTGTGTTGTATATAGAAGAGAGGAGAGTAGTTCTGGCAAAGGCTCACAGTAACATGGGAGGTATAATCCTCATAAGTAAAGCTTTATAAAATGAGAAAAGAGGTCAGAAAACTCATGCGAGTAGCACATATTGAGAACCATGGGCTTTCTTATACATTCTCTGACCAGAATGTCGAAGAGCAAGGCAATGAATAGAAGCAATGCAATGCAAGATCCCATCTTTGTCCAGCAGAGCTGTATTAGATGACAAACTCTTAACACTATGCATACAATAGAGGTTATATACAAACAACTCACTCTACAACTGAAGATACGAAAAAGAACTCCAAGTAGCACCCAAGTGAACAGAGCAGGGACAAGGACAATCCAGACCCTGTGTTTGTTGATAAACACTGGTTCTGAACAAATCTACTCTTAAGAAAACAGAAGAGAAAAACTAGGGCCTAGAAAAAAGATTATTTGACAAAGAAAAGGGAATATCAGCCTAAAGCTTAAGAAAAAAAAAAAAAGAACACAGTCTTCCGAAAATAATTCCCTATAGACATTAGTAGAAGCATGTATCAGGTACTTGGCATATGCCAAAGAAAATATGCCATATTTCCTAAGAAATAGGAACAGAGAGCCACAAGGGGAGACACACTGAGATAAGAAAAATGGGCAAGATAAGGAATGATTACAAGAAAATTTTAAAATACAACAGCAGAAATAAAATCTGTATCGAGTTAGTAAAGAATTGAATTGATCATTCAGAAAACAGCATTAAGGTTGAGGGCAAACATGAAAAGTGCTGTAAGAATTTGAAGGAAAAGAACAAAGATAAAATCATTAGGAAAAATAATCAAAAAAGAAAATAATTCTATTTTCAAAAAGAAAAAATCAAAACAAAAAGAGCAAAAATCCAATATATAACTGAAGAATATGCTTTTGAACAGAATATTTTCTAGTTTACAATGTTCTACACAAAATCAATGAACAGAGACATAACCAGGTGCACCTTGGCAAATTTTTTTGAACTACAAGAATTAAAAAACAAACTATAAGAATACAGGCAGGAAAAAAATGAAAAGAAGTTACCTTTAAAGGAAGCAAGATCAGGCTAGCTTCAGATTTATCTATAATACCATATTGTAGAAGATAATAACAAAATGTCATCAGAGCTGTGAAGGAAAATGCTTCTATAATGTGTTTAATAGCAACGGGAAGTCATTCTCAGATATTCAGGTCTCAGAAAATATAACCCAGAAGTCCCTTTTTTGAAAGAAGAAAAAAAAATTACCTGAAGCTGCAATTAGCTAAAAAGAGGGAATCAAAATTAAAATACACAATTGTGGTGTATGGTGAAGATGCAGGTTTCACATCCTAAGTACTTCCCCCTCATTCACTACCACCATACTAACCTCTGAGTCTGAGTTTCATCATTCACATTATTAACATAATATTAATATCTACCTTATAGGTTTGCAACTAGTAAATAAGATAATTGTATCATAAATAGATTTGCAAAATACTATTAAAATGTAAGAAATACAGTGTCTGATTTATGATGGTTCAAATTATGATATTTTCGATTAATAACAGATTTATCTGGATAAAACCCCATCATAAGTCGAGAAGCATCTGTACTTACTATTCACTTAACAGAAGTATGAACAGAAGTTTTCACTGTCTGTTATCACAACAGCCTATTCACATGGTGCTTTGTTCCTCCACTTTAAAATACACAAGGGATTAATATTTGAGATGGCATGTCACACAGGGAACCATAGATCTTTCTCTTTTTCTCTGTCTCTCTGATTCTTAAATTACTAAATTCTAGATTTAGCTACAGAATAGTAAGCATCTGAGTGTTCCAAAGAAAGGAGCAAATCTTTTCCCTTTCTTTCAATACTTATAAAGGCTGAGGAGACAGCAGGAATATTCTAAGAGTCTAGTACAACTTGTGAAAATTAATAAAATAAAGTAAAAACTTTAATGCTTGCCTGAGAGAATAAAGAAGATGGCTTGAGAAACAAAAATAGAGTGAAAATTTAGGGTATCCTAGTGAAAGGCTTCAAAAAAAGGGTGAGGATTTTGAAACATTATACTAAAGAAGCCTTTACCAAGAGAGTCCATATTGTATGAGTCCAATTATATGAAATTTTACAACAGAAAAACTATAGTAGGAAAAAAAAAAAACCTCAAAACAGTGGTTGCTATCAGGATGAGCTGGGAGTATGGACTGAGAAGGGCATGAGGAAAATATGTGGAATAATAACAAGTTCTTGATAGGGATTTGGGTTATACTTTCTAAACTCACAGAATATACATTTAAGATTTCTGCATTTCATTAGATACAAATTTTATATTGAAAGAAAAACTATATATTTAGCTCTAGTAAATGATTTGCATGCTGAAGTATTTAGTTGGAAACGTACTGATGTCTGCAACTTACACTTTGAAATGCATCAAAAAGTAAGTTGGCTGAACAGATGGATAGAGGGATAGATAGGTGATGGACGTGAGATAAAAACAAGTACAGTAGAATGAAATGTTAATGGCAGAAACTTGGCTGTGTATTCAGAAATTTTTATAACAAAATATTGGAGAGAAGGTAAGAATTTTAAATTTGACCAGTCATGTAAAAAAAATAAAATCACTGCAGGTCTTTGATAGAGGCAGATGGCACAGTCAAGAAGGGCACAAAACTGAACATGATAAAGATGAAATGATAATCTAGGACAGAAATAGCAAAATCCCGGATTAGTGTGTGGCAGTAGAAATAAAGAGGAATATGATACATTGGAAAAAGTGATCAAATTTGACCCTAGGCTTTTAAAACAAACAGAAGCCAACTGTATAAATAATACTTGATGATTTTACTTGAAAGGAATTGCATCTCAGTATGCCAGCAATGGAAGAAAAGAGAAATGCAGATTCAATGAAGAAATAAAGTGAGGTCAAAACAAGTGGGGCAACTCAAAAGCACCAGAGCCTACCTTCCAAAAATGGGGGTTGGAGAACTAAGAGAGCAAAGACAGATTGATCCATTAGGTTTTTCTGCCTTCACATGGAAATACCTTTAGTGGAGAATAAGTTATACAATCCTCAGATGTGAGAGGAGAAGAGAAATTCACTGCTAGAGAAATTCCCTGGAATACATTAAACATTTTCCCTTACTGGGCCAAAATAATGTTACCAACAGGGTATCCAACCTATTTCCAATCAGATGCATTAGAACCCTGTCTGCCTCTGAGCTCTGGCTATACCAATAGGTAAGATTACACAACATTTAATACAACATTTAATCCTTTCCCACAGGACAACATTTAATACAACATTTAATCCTTTATTACTATCAAGAAGAGTCATTAATCTTATTAAAATCTTACTTATAAACAAAAAACCACAAGATTCAAATTTATAATTCTATTTTTAATCCCTAATACATAATCAGGTTGGTCTTGCTCTCTCAACCCTGATTTTCTTCCATGCTCTCTTCAACAAATTATTTTCAAACTGCTCAGTAATTTTCCATGTGACTTTAACCTCCCTCTTCGCTCTTCCTCTCTCCATGCCCCAACACCCGCCCCTCCCCCCACGCACAATTAGGAAATTACTATAAAGGAAATTCAAAAGCCTTGACCTGGAAGTTGGCAAGTTTATGAGTCAATTTTCACAAGGAATGGTCAGATGGTAGAAAAACTGGAAAGAATTTTTCTGAAATCTGCAAAACACTAAATAATAATCACTTGAAAGGGAAAATGAGTCTATAAAAGTTACAAACTATTCTCCACAGTTTTTTTATATACTAAAACCAAGAAAAAATAATAAACTTACTTTTCACTGGATAATTCTAAAGAAAATTATTTACATCAATTATATTTTATTTTACTTTTTATACAACTCAACTGACAAACCACAAAGTGGGCAAATGAACCACACAAACGAAAATCCTAACAGGGTAGATCCACAGACTGGCATGTGGGATAGATCTTATTGGTTACACATTTAAAAGTACATCCGAATTCGAGCACAGGGAAGCCCTTTCTTTTTAGGACCCAGTCAAGGACAATTTGGTTTTCAGATGAAACCACAATTACCAAAAACTGGACAAGATTACATCACCTTCGATGATTCAACAACAACAACAATGAAGGATGAATATCTAAAGAAGAACCATCTGGAAAGCATCATTTCATGCTATGGGCTGAATTGCGCCCTCTAATAAAGAAGTTGTTGAAGTCCTAACTGCCAGTACCTCAGAACGTGACCTTATTTGGAAATAGGGTTGTTGAAGGCAGAATTAGTTAAGATGAGGTCTTACTGGAGTAGGGTGGGCTCCTAACTCAGTATAAGTGGTGTCCTTACAAGACGACAGCCATGTGAAGACACGGGGGAAATGCAATGTTAAAGTGGAAGCCGACTGAACTGATGCATCTGCAATCCAAGGAACACCAATGATGGTTGGCCTTCACCAGCAGCTAGGAAAGAGGTATGGAACAGATTCTTCCTTGTTGCTCCATGAATTAATATTAAACATGTTTGCAGACAGGATTTGTCTTAGGAGTTTTGCAGAGCTTTGCCCTGAAGGAATGTGAACGTGTTGGTTTGCATTTCAAATGCTGTTACACTCAGAAGGGCGTCTCTGAAAGACAGTAGTGGCTGTATCCCACAAGGCACCATTTCTCAGACCTAAAGGTTTGGATTTGCTTTGTAAAGCAAAGTGAATCTGTTAAAAACTACAGGATGAGAGTTGACAATGGAGTGCCCCCTGGAACAGACAGCTGCCCGAATGGCTGAAAACAAGCTCCTATTTAAACACTCTAGACTACCTGTCTCCATTCACAATAACCTAATAAATATGGAGCCAACATATCTCTGTTTAACCCCTCTGTTAAGTGATAAACTTACCTTAGAACTTAGAAGTTAACCTTTGAAAGATTTTATAACCATGTGCTCTCATAGATAGAATGAGTTAAAGAATCTGTAGAAGCATTTTGAAAATCTGTTAACCTGAGAGGAAATACCTGCTGTTATGTAAATCTGTTACCCCTGGCAATTAATCACTATTCCCTATAAGTTATCATGTAAGACCTCATTCGGAGCTTTTTGAGACCCACAGAGAAGGTCTAGGACCCCCTGAGATCCCTCTTTGCCTATAATCTTTATAAACTTATAAAACTATATCTTGGTCTCTGTGTATTCTTTTATTTCTTTTATTTTCCATTTTTCTCTATTATTTTCTTATCCCTTGCAACTCTACCAAAGGGACCCGGTTTTTTGCGGGGAACATTGGCCACGTTCCCGGCACTTGCTGAAAGCCTTCTCAGTTGGCAGGAACCAACCCTGCCAACACCTTGATTTCAGATTTCTAGCATCTATACCTGTCAGAGAATAAATTTTTGTTGTTTTAAGACAACCAACTTGTGGCACTCTGTTACAGCAACCCTAAGAAACTAATACACCTAATAACAAGAAAAACTTTCAAATTTTAATCTTAAAATATAAGCTGTTCATAACTGTCAAAATTTAGAAGCAACCAAAATGTTCTTCAGTAGGTGAGTGGATAAGCAAACTTGGTACATCCATACAAAGGAATATTATTCAGTGATAAAGAGAAATGAGCTATCAAGCCATGAAAAGGAAACTTAAAAGCTTATTGCTAGGTGAAAGAAGCCAGTCTGAAAAGGCTATTTATACTGGATGATTCCAACTACATGACATTCTGGAAAAGGTAAAAGTATGGAGACAGAAAAAGATCTGCGATTGCCAGCTGTTCAGGGAGAGGGAGGGAGGGATAAATAAGGGGCAAAGGGGATTTTTAGGGCACTGAAACTATTCTAAATGACACAGCAACAATAAATACATGCTGTTACAGTTTATCAAAACCCATAGAATATACAGCACAAAGCACCAACCCTAATGCAAACTATGGACTTTAGTCATAATAATGTATAATATTGGTTCATCGGTTGTAACAAATGTACCACACTACTCAAGATGCAAATAATAGGGGAAACTGGGGTCGGGGTGGGGAGGCAGTAATGTGGAAATTATCTGTACTTTCCAGTAAATTTTTCTGTAAACCTAAAACAGTTCTAAAAGAACAAAGGCTATTAATTTTTAAAAAATACAAGCTGTTCCTAAAACACATAGATAATATGTTGAATATGTAACAGTTCTTGACAAGGTACAGTCAATTCAATAAATGTCCTTCAATAAATAAATCCAGTAAATATTAATAAAAGTTCCTTCCCTTTTATGTAAAAACCTCTACAAGAAATTCTGTATCTCTAAAGAGTAACACATTATTATATACATCAGCATAGTCATGCTTTACTGCTTCCTCAACCCTCATATTCAATTTATTTCCAACTCCTATCATGTCTCTTTCATCTCCATTCCCATACCCCTAACAGAACCTCACTTTTCCATGCCCACTGCTTATCATACTACCCCTACACCTTCTGATGTGTTCTTCTGAGGTATCCTTCAGTGGTCCTCAAATTTTTGAACTTCGACACCAGTAAAAATGCAAATAGAACTTTGGGGGATTGACACAGGGCTGCAGTTTTTTTTTTTTTTTATTATTGACAACATTAAAATAACAACTACCATCTATAACAACAGCGTTTCATAAAAGAAAGAAGATTTTTAAAACCAAAAAGTTAGGATAAAATCTTATAATAAAGGACAGTTCTTTCCATTAAAGCATGGTTCATAATAAATTATGTACCAAAAACATAAAATAGAAGATAGGTAGATACAATATTATCTCAATTACTTTCATTTTGCCTCATACCAAAAAGAATATCATCATGAATTGGCCCAGTTAATGTACTGCTTTTAGAAGACCATTATTCATTTAAGTACTCATGACACCCCTGAAAGATAAATAGTATTCTTAAGCCCATTTATAAATGGGGTAATTGACTCTTACAGAAGTTAAGCAACTTTTCCAAGGTGACATATATCTCCCAACAGCAGCTGGACTTGAACAGGTACGTCTGATCGTACTCAGACTATGACCATGACCTGATAGCATCCGGAACAGGCAACTGATATGAAGGACCAAAGCAAAGATGTAGGAGACATCCATAAAAAGATGATATTAATAGTTAATAAAGGAAGAAAGGGGACAGGGGAAGCAAGGAATGAAGGATACATGTGGGTCACCCCACTTAGATGAGGAGAAAGAACAGCAAAGTACCCAGAGGAGGGGCAGGCACACAAGAAATGAACCACAGATGTTATTCTTATATGTACACTTATGTGTTGATCAGTTAATACCAATTTGATGGTGAGTACATGTGGTGCTTGTTTTTCCATTCTTGGGATACTTCACTTAGTAGAATGCGTTCCAGCTCTATCCAGGAGTATACAAGAGGTGCTATATCGCCATTGTTTCTTAAAGCTGAATAGTACTCCATGGTATACCTTAAAGAGATACAAGTAGA